>CATKSN020001138.1:0-104858 GCA_949782905.1 Rangifer tarandus platyrhynchus
CCCATGAAGGAACAGGCTGTGGGGAGTGTGTCCAGACATGCCCTTGCGCCTCCCTCCACGCAGCCCTGCCTGGGCCTTTCCCTGGGCCTAGGCCTCTGCTGAGGCCTACTGGGAGTGGAGGTGCTGGCAGGGGCTGTCTCCACACTGCAACAGCCCCGGGGGCAGAGCCTTCTGGCAGAGGGAAGAGGGGAGAAAGGGGGTAGATAGCCAAGCCCTCTTTGGCCCAGCAGCCTCAGGGCAGCAGGGAGAGCAAGGGGCCCCCAGTGCACCTAGGTCGGCTCTCCCGCTTCCCACACAGGCAGTGCTGCCGGGGCTGCCAGGGAACTGCCTGAGAGACTGCGGCTCAGCCGAGCTCTCTGAAGGGGCAGGGGGCAGGAACAGACGTGTGCGTGTGGTTCTGCCTTGGCCTGGGAGTGTGGACCCCCTAGCTGGTCCCCAGGCTCAGGGCCATGGGCCCTGAGAGAGGCCCACCCCAAAGCGCTTTTCTCCCGGCTTTGAGACCAGAGTGCGAGCCTTGCGGGAACACCCGGCCAGAGTGCTTGCAAACGGGGATTTGCACGCAGGCGGGGAGGTCTTCCAGAGGGAGAGGGCAGGTCCTGCTCAGAGGCCCCACAGGCCAGAGGCAGAACCCAGCAATGCCCCTGCTCTTGGCCAGCCTTGCCCAGGCCTTCCTGGCCTCCAGGGTAACTGCCCCATGAAGGAACAGGCTGTGGGGAGTGTGTCCAGACATGCCCTTGCGCCTCCCTCCACGCAGCCCTGCCTGGGCCTTTCCCTGGGCCTAGGCCTCTGCTGAGGCCTACTGGGAGTGGAGGTGCTGGCAGGGGCTGTCTCCACACTGCAACAGCCCCGGGGGCAGAGCCTTCTGGCAGAGGGAAGAGGGGAGAAAGGGGGTAGATAGCCAAGCCCTCTTTGGCCCAGCAGCCTCAGGGCAGCAGGGAGAGCAAGGGGCCCCCAGTGCACCTAGGTCGGCTCTCCCGCTTCCCACACAGGCAGTGCTGCCGGGGCTGCCAGGGAACTGCCTGAGAGACTGCGGCTCAGCCGAGCTCTCTGAAGGGGCAGGGGGCAGGAACAGACGTGTGCGTGTGGTTCTGCCTTGGCCTGGGAGTGTGGACCCCCTAGCTGGTCCCCAGGCTCAGGGCCATGGGCCCTGAGAGAGGCCCACCCCAAAGCGCTTTTCTCCCGGCTTTGAGACCAGAGTGCGAGCCTTGCGGGAACACCCGGCCAGAGTGCTTGCAAACGGGGATTTGCACGCAGGCGGGGAGGTCTTCCAGAGGGAGAGGGCAGGTCCTGCTCAGAGGCCCCACAGGCCAGAGGCAGAACCCAGCAATGCCCCTGCTCTTGGCCAGCCTTGCCCAGGCCTTCCTGGCCTCCAGGGTAACTGCCCCATGAAGGAACAGGCTGTGGGGAGTGTGTCCAGACATGCCCTTGCGCCTCCCTCCACGCAGCCCTGCCTGGGCCTTTCCCTGGGCCTAGGCCTCTGCTGAGGCCTACTGGGAGTGGAGGTGCTGGCAGGGGCTGTCTCCACACTGCAACAGCCCCGGGGGCAGAGCCTTCTGGCAGAGGGAAGAGGGGAGAAAGGGGGTAGATAGCCAAGCCCTCTTTGGCCCAGCAGCCTCAGGGCAGCAGGGAGAGCAAGGGGCCCCCAGTGCACCTAGGTCGGCTCTCCCGCTTCCCACACAGGCAGTGCTGCCGGGGCTGCCAGGGAACTGCCTGAGAGACTGCGGCTCAGCCGAGCTCTCTGAAGGGGCAGGGGGCAGGAACAGACGTGTGCGTGTGGTTCTGCCTTGGCCTGGGAGTGTGGACCCCCTAGCTGGTCCCCAGGCTCAGGGCCATGGGCCCTGAGAGAGGCCCACCCCAAAGCGCTTTTCTCCCGGCTTTGAGACCAGAGTGCGAGCCTTGCGGGAACACCCGGCCAGAGTGCTTGCAAACGGGGATTTGCACGCAGGCGGGGAGGTCTTCCAGAGGGAGAGGGCAGGTCCTGCTCAGAGGCCCCACAGGCCAGAGGCAGAACCCAGCAATGCCCCTGCTCTTGGCCAGCCTTGCCCAGGCCTTCCTGGCCTCCAGGGTAACTGCCCCATGAAGGAACAGGCTGTGGGGAGTGTGTCCAGACATGCCCTTGCGCCTCCCTCCACGCAGCCCTGCCTGGGCCTTTCCCTGGGCCTAGGCCTCTGCTGAGGCCTACTGGGAGTGGAGGTGCTGGCAGGGGCTGTCTCCACACTGCAACAGCCCCGGGGGCAGAGCCTTCTGGCAGAGGGAAGAGGGGAGAAAGGGGGTAGATAGCCAAGCCCTCTTTGGCCCAGCAGCCTCAGGGCAGCAGGGAGAGCAAGGGGCCCCCAGTGCACCTAGGTCGGCTCTCCCGCTTCCCACACAGGCAGTGCTGCCGGGGCTGCCAGGGAACTGCCTGAGAGACTGCGGCTCAGCCGAGCTCTCTGAAGGGGCAGGGGGCAGGAACAGACGTGTGCGTGTGGTTCTGCCTTGGCCTGGGAGTGTGGACCCCCTAGCTGGTCCCCAGGCTCAGGGCCATGGGCCCTGAGAGAGGCCCACCCCAAAGCGCTTTTCTCCCGGCTTTGAGACCAGAGTGCGAGCCTTGCGGGAACACCCGGCCAGAGTGCTTGCAAACGGGGATTTGCACGCAGGCGGGGAGGTCTTCCAGAGGGAGAGGGCAGGTCCTGCTCAGAGGCCCCACAGGCCAGAGGCAGAACCCAGCAATGCCCCTGCTCTTGGCCAGCCTTGCCCAGGCCTTCCTGGCCTCCAGGGTAACTGCCCCATGAAGGAACAGGCTGTGGGGAGTGTGTCCAGACATGCCCTTGCGCCTCCCTCCACGCAGCCCTGCCTGGGCCTTTCCCTGGGCCTAGGCCTCTGCTGAGGCCTACTGGGAGTGGAGGTGCTGGCAGGGGCTGTCTCCACACTGCAACAGCCCCGGGGGCAGAGCCTTCTGGCAGAGGGAAGAGGGGAGAAAGGGGGTAGATAGCCAAGCCCTCTTTGGCCCAGCAGCCTCAGGGCAGCAGGGAGAGCAAGGGGCCCCCAGTGCACCTAGGTCGGCTCTCCCGCTTCCCACACAGGCAGTGCTGCCGGGGCTGCCAGGGAACTGCCTGAGAGACTGCGGCTCAGCCGAGCTCTCTGAAGGGGCAGGGGGCAGGAACAGACGTGTGCGTGTGGTTCTGCCTTGGCCTGGGAGTGTGGACCCCCTAGCTGGTCCCCAGGCTCAGGGCCATGGGCCCTGAGAGAGGCCCACCCCAAAGCGCTTTTCTCCCGGCTTTGAGACCAGAGTGCGAGCCTTGCGGGAACACCCGGCCAGAGTGCTTGCAAACGGGGATTTGCACGCAGGCGGGGAGGTCTTCCAGAGGGAGAGGGCAGGTCCTGCTCAGAGGCCCCACAGGCCAGAGGCAGAACCCAGCAATGCCCCTGCTCTTGGCCAGCCTTGCCCAGGCCTTCCTGGCCTCCAGGGTAACTGCCCCATGAAGGAACAGGCTGTGGGGAGTGTGTCCAGACATGCCCTTGCGCCTCCCTCCACGCAGCCCTGCCTGGGCCTTTCCCTGGGCCTAGGCCTCTGCTGAGGCCTACTGGGAGTGGAGGTGCTGGCAGGGGCTGTCTCCACACTGCAACAGCCCCGGGGGCAGAGCCTTCTGGCAGAGGGAAGAGGGGAGAAAGGGGGTAGATAGCCAAGCCCTCTTTGGCCCAGCAGCCTCAGGGCAGCAGGGAGAGCAAGGGGCCCCCAGTGCACCTAGGTCGGCTCTCCCGCTTCCCACACAGGCAGTGCTGCCGGGGCTGCCAGGGAACTGCCTGAGAGACTGCGGCTCAGCCGAGCTCTCTGAAGGGGCAGGGGGCAGGAACAGACGTGTGCGTGTGGTTCTGCCTTGGCCTGGGAGTGTGGACCCCCTAGCTGGTCCCCAGGCTCAGGGCCATGGGCCCTGAGAGAGGCCCACCCCAAAGCGCTTTTCTCCCGGCTTTGAGACCAGAGTGCGAGCCTTGCGGGAACACCCGGCCAGAGTGCTTGCAAACGGGGATTTGCACGCAGGCGGGGAGGTCTTCCAGAGGGAGAGGGCAGGTCCTGCTCAGAGGCCCCACAGGCCAGAGGCAGAACCCAGCAATGCCCCTGCTCTTGGCCAGCCTTGCCCAGGCCTTCCTGGCCTCCAGGGTAACTGCCCCATGAAGGAACAGGCTGTGGGGAGTGTGTCCAGACATGCCCTTGCGCCTCCCTCCACGCAGCCCTGCCTGGGCCTTTCCCTGGGCCTAGGCCTCTGCTGAGGCCTACTGGGAGTGGAGGTGCTGGCAGGGGCTGTCTCCACACTGCAACAGCCCCGGGGGCAGAGCCTTCTGGCAGAGGGAAGAGGGGAGAAAGGGGGTAGATAGCCAAGCCCTCTTTGGCCCAGCAGCCTCAGGGCAGCAGGGAGAGCAAGGGGCCCCCAGTGCACCTAGGTCGGCTCTCCCGCTTCCCACACAGGCAGTGCTGCCGGGGCTGCCAGGGAACTGCCTGAGAGACTGCGGCTCAGCCGAGCTCTCTGAAGGGGCAGGGGGCAGGAACAGACGTGTGCGTGTGGTTCTGCCTTGGCCTGGGAGTGTGGACCCCCTAGCTGGTCCCCAGGCTCAGGGCCATGGGCCCTGAGAGAGGCCCACCCCAAAGCGCTTTTCTCCCGGCTTTGAGACCAGAGTGCGAGCCTTGCGGGAACACCCGGCCAGAGTGCTTGCAAACGGGGATTTGCACGCAGGCGGGGAGGTCTTCCAGAGGGAGAGGGCAGGTCCTGCTCAGAGGCCCCACAGGCCAGAGGCAGAACCCAGCAATGCCCCTGCTCTTGGCCAGCCTTGCCCAGGCCTTCCTGGCCTCCAGGGTAACTGCCCCATGAAGGAACAGGCTGTGGGGAGTGTGTCCAGACATGCCCTTGCGCCTCCCTCCACGCAGCCCTGCCTGGGCCTTTCCCTGGGCCTAGGCCTCTGCTGAGGCCTACTGGGAGTGGAGGTGCTGGCAGGGGCTGTCTCCACACTGCAACAGCCCCGGGGGCAGAGCCTTCTGGCAGAGGGAAGAGGGGAGAAAGGGGGTAGATAGCCAAGCCCTCTTTGGCCCAGCAGCCTCAGGGCAGCAGGGAGAGCAAGGGGCCCCCAGTGCACCTAGGTCGGCTCTCCCGCTTCCCACACAGGCAGTGCTGCCGGGGCTGCCAGGGAACTGCCTGAGAGACTGCGGCTCAGCCGAGCTCTCTGAAGGGGCAGGGGGCAGGAACAGACGTGTGCGTGTGGTTCTGCCTTGGCCTGGGAGTGTGGACCCCCTAGCTGGTCCCCAGGCTCAGGGCCATGGGCCCTGAGAGAGGCCCACCCCAAAGCGCTTTTCTCCCGGCTTTGAGACCAGAGTGCGAGCCTTGCGGGAACACCCGGCCAGAGTGCTTGCAAACGGGGATTTGCACGCAGGCGGGGAGGTCTTCCAGAGGGAGAGGGCAGGTCCTGCTCAGAGGCCCCACAGGCCAGAGGCAGAACCCAGCAATGCCCCTGCTCTTGGCCAGCCTTGCCCAGGCCTTCCTGGCCTCCAGGGTAACTGCCCCATGAAGGAACAGGCTGTGGGGAGTGTGTCCAGACATGCCCTTGCGCCTCCCTCCACGCAGCCCTGCCTGGGCCTTTCCCTGGGCCTAGGCCTCTGCTGAGGCCTACTGGGAGTGGAGGTGCTGGCAGGGGCTGTCTCCACACTGCAACAGCCCCGGGGGCAGAGCCTTCTGGCAGAGGGAAGAGGGGAGAAAGGGGGTAGATAGCCAAGCCCTCTTTGGCCCAGCAGCCTCAGGGCAGCAGGGAGAGCAAGGGGCCCCCAGTGCACCTAGGTCGGCTCTCCCGCTTCCCACACAGGCAGTGCTGCCGGGGCTGCCAGGGAACTGCCTGAGAGACTGCGGCTCAGCCGAGCTCTCTGAAGGGGCAGGGGGCAGGAACAGACGTGTGCGTGTGGTTCTGCCTTGGCCTGGGAGTGTGGACCCCCTAGCTGGTCCCCAGGCTCAGGGCCATGGGCCCTGAGAGAGGCCCACCCCAAAGCGCTTTTCTCCCGGCTTTGAGACCAGAGTGCGAGCCTTGCGGGAACACCCGGCCAGAGTGCTTGCAAACGGGGATTTGCACGCAGGCGGGGAGGTCTTCCAGAGGGAGAGGGCAGGTCCTGCTCAGAGGCCCCACAGGCCAGAGGCAGAACCCAGCAATGCCCCTGCTCTTGGCCAGCCTTGCCCAGGCCTTCCTGGCCTCCAGGGTAACTGCCCCATGAAGGAACAGGCTGTGGGGAGTGTGTCCAGACATGCCCTTGCGCCTCCCTCCACGCAGCCCTGCCTGGGCCTTTCCCTGGGCCTAGGCCTCTGCTGAGGCCTACTGGGAGTGGAGGTGCTGGCAGGGGCTGTCTCCACACTGCAACAGCCCCGGGGGCAGAGCCTTCTGGCAGAGGGAAGAGGGGAGAAAGGGGGTAGATAGCCAAGCCCTCTTTGGCCCAGCAGCCTCAGGGCAGCAGGGAGAGCAAGGGGCCCCCAGTGCACCTAGGTCGGCTCTCCCGCTTCCCACACAGGCAGTGCTGCCGGGGCTGCCAGGGAACTGCCTGAGAGACTGCGGCTCAGCCGAGCTCTCTGAAGGGGCAGGGGGCAGGAACAGACGTGTGCGTGTGGTTCTGCCTTGGCCTGGGAGTGTGGACCCCCTAGCTGGTCCCCAGGCTCAGGGCCATGGGCCCTGAGAGAGGCCCACCCCAAAGCGCTTTTCTCCCGGCTTTGAGACCAGAGTGCGAGCCTTGCGGGAACACCCGGCCAGAGTGCTTGCAAACGGGGATTTGCACGCAGGCGGGGAGGTCTTCCAGAGGGAGAGGGCAGGTCCTGCTCAGAGGCCCCACAGGCCAGAGGCAGAACCCAGCAATGCCCCTGCTCTTGGCCAGCCTTGCCCAGGCCTTCCTGGCCTCCAGGGTAACTGCCCCATGAAGGAACAGGCTGTGGGGAGTGTGTCCAGACATGCCCTTGCGCCTCCCTCCACGCAGCCCTGCCTGGGCCTTTCCCTGGGCCTAGGCCTCTGCTGAGGCCTACTGGGAGTGGAGGTGCTGGCAGGGGCTGTCTCCACACTGCAACAGCCCCGGGGGCAGAGCCTTCTGGCAGAGGGAAGAGGGGAGAAAGGGGGTAGATAGCCAAGCCCTCTTTGGCCCAGCAGCCTCAGGGCAGCAGGGAGAGCAAGGGGCCCCCAGTGCACCTAGGTCGGCTCTCCCGCTTCCCACACAGGCAGTGCTGCCGGGGCTGCCAGGGAACTGCCTGAGAGACTGCGGCTCAGCCGAGCTCTCTGAAGGGGCAGGGGGCAGGAACAGACGTGTGCGTGTGGTTCTGCCTTGGCCTGGGAGTGTGGACCCCCTAGCTGGTCCCCAGGCTCAGGGCCATGGGCCCTGAGAGAGGCCCACCCCAAAGCGCTTTTCTCCCGGCTTTGAGACCAGAGTGCGAGCCTTGCGGGAACACCCGGCCAGAGTGCTTGCAAACGGGGATTTGCACGCAGGCGGGGAGGTCTTCCAGAGGGAGAGGGCAGGTCCTGCTCAGAGGCCCCACAGGCCAGAGGCAGAACCCAGCAATGCCCCTGCTCTTGGCCAGCCTTGCCCAGGCCTTCCTGGCCTCCAGGGTAACTGCCCCATGAAGGAACAGGCTGTGGGGAGTGTGTCCAGACATGCCCTTGCGCCTCCCTCCACGCAGCCCTGCCTGGGCCTTTCCCTGGGCCTAGGCCTCTGCTGAGGCCTACTGGGAGTGGAGGTGCTGGCAGGGGCTGTCTCCACACTGCAACAGCCCCGGGGGCAGAGCCTTCTGGCAGAGGGAAGAGGGGAGAAAGGGGGTAGATAGCCAAGCCCTCTTTGGCCCAGCAGCCTCAGGGCAGCAGGGAGAGCAAGGGGCCCCCAGTGCACCTAGGTCGGCTCTCCCGCTTCCCACACAGGCAGTGCTGCCGGGGCTGCCAGGGAACTGCCTGAGAGACTGCGGCTCAGCCGAGCTCTCTGAAGGGGCAGGGGGCAGGAACAGACGTGTGCGTGTGGTTCTGCCTTGGCCTGGGAGTGTGGACCCCCTAGCTGGTCCCCAGGCTCAGGGCCATGGGCCCTGAGAGAGGCCCACCCCAAAGCGCTTTTCTCCCGGCTTTGAGACCAGAGTGCGAGCCTTGCGGGAACACCCGGCCAGAGTGCTTGCAAACGGGGATTTGCACGCAGGCGGGGAGGTCTTCCAGAGGGAGAGGGCAGGTCCTGCTCAGAGGCCCCACAGGCCAGAGGCAGAACCCAGCAATGCCCCTGCTCTTGGCCAGCCTTGCCCAGGCCTTCCTGGCCTCCAGGGTAACTGCCCCATGAAGGAACAGGCTGTGGGGAGTGTGTCCAGACATGCCCTTGCGCCTCCCTCCACGCAGCCCTGCCTGGGCCTTTCCCTGGGCCTAGGCCTCTGCTGAGGCCTACTGGGAGTGGAGGTGCTGGCAGGGGCTGTCTCCACACTGCAACAGCCCCGGGGGCAGAGCCTTCTGGCAGAGGGAAGAGGGGAGAAAGGGGGTAGATAGCCAAGCCCTCTTTGGCCCAGCAGCCTCAGGGCAGCAGGGAGAGCAAGGGGCCCCCAGTGCACCTAGGTCGGCTCTCCCGCTTCCCACACAGGCAGTGCTGCCGGGGCTGCCAGGGAACTGCCTGAGAGACTGCGGCTCAGCCGAGCTCTCTGAAGGGGCAGGGGGCAGGAACAGACGTGTGCGTGTGGTTCTGCCTTGGCCTGGGAGTGTGGACCCCCTAGCTGGTCCCCAGGCTCAGGGCCATGGGCCCTGAGAGAGGCCCACCCCAAAGCGCTTTTCTCCCGGCTTTGAGACCAGAGTGCGAGCCTTGCGGGAACACCCGGCCAGAGTGCTTGCAAACGGGGATTTGCACGCAGGCGGGGAGGTCTTCCAGAGGGAGAGGGCAGGTCCTGCTCAGAGGCCCCACAGGCCAGAGGCAGAACCCAGCAATGCCCCTGCTCTTGGCCAGCCTTGCCCAGGCCTTCCTGGCCTCCAGGGTAACTGCCCCATGAAGGAACAGGCTGTGGGGAGTGTGTCCAGACATGCCCTTGCGCCTCCCTCCACGCAGCCCTGCCTGGGCCTTTCCCTGGGCCTAGGCCTCTGCTGAGGCCTACTGGGAGTGGAGGTGCTGGCAGGGGCTGTCTCCACACTGCAACAGCCCCGGGGGCAGAGCCTTCTGGCAGAGGGAAGAGGGGAGAAAGGGGGTAGATAGCCAAGCCCTCTTTGGCCCAGCAGCCTCAGGGCAGCAGGGAGAGCAAGGGGCCCCCAGTGCACCTAGGTCGGCTCTCCCGCTTCCCACACAGGCAGTGCTGCCGGGGCTGCCAGGGAACTGCCTGAGAGACTGCGGCTCAGCCGAGCTCTCTGAAGGGGCAGGGGGCAGGAACAGACGTGTGCGTGTGGTTCTGCCTTGGCCTGGGAGTGTGGACCCCCTAGCTGGTCCCCAGGCTCAGGGCCATGGGCCCTGAGAGAGGCCCACCCCAAAGCGCTTTTCTCCCGGCTTTGAGACCAGAGTGCGAGCCTTGCGGGAACACCCGGCCAGAGTGCTTGCAAACGGGGATTTGCACGCAGGCGGGGAGGTCTTCCAGAGGGAGAGGGCAGGTCCTGCTCAGAGGCCCCACAGGCCAGAGGCAGAACCCAGCAATGCCCCTGCTCTTGGCCAGCCTTGCCCAGGCCTTCCTGGCCTCCAGGGTAACTGCCCCATGAAGGAACAGGCTGTGGGGAGTGTGTCCAGACATGCCCTTGCGCCTCCCTCCACGCAGCCCTGCCTGGGCCTTTCCCTGGGCCTAGGCCTCTGCTGAGGCCTACTGGGAGTGGAGGTGCTGGCAGGGGCTGTCTCCACACTGCAACAGCCCCGGGGGCAGAGCCTTCTGGCAGAGGGAAGAGGGGAGAAAGGGGGTAGATAGCCAAGCCCTCTTTGGCCCAGCAGCCTCAGGGCAGCAGGGAGAGCAAGGGGCCCCCAGTGCACCTAGGTCGGCTCTCCCGCTTCCCACACAGGCAGTGCTGCCGGGGCTGCCAGGGAACTGCCTGAGAGACTGCGGCTCAGCCGAGCTCTCTGAAGGGGCAGGGGGCAGGAACAGACGTGTGCGTGTGGTTCTGCCTTGGCCTGGGAGTGTGGACCCCCTAGCTGGTCCCCAGGCTCAGGGCCATGGGCCCTGAGAGAGGCCCACCCCAAAGCGCTTTTCTCCCGGCTTTGAGACCAGAGTGCGAGCCTTGCGGGAACACCCGGCCAGAGTGCTTGCAAACGGGGATTTGCACGCAGGCGGGGAGGTCTTCCAGAGGGAGAGGGCAGGTCCTGCTCAGAGGCCCCACAGGCCAGAGGCAGAACCCAGCAATGCCCCTGCTCTTGGCCAGCCTTGCCCAGGCCTTCCTGGCCTCCAGGGTAACTGCCCCATGAAGGAACAGGCTGTGGGGAGTGTGTCCAGACATGCCCTTGCGCCTCCCTCCACGCAGCCCTGCCTGGGCCTTTCCCTGGGCCTAGGCCTCTGCTGAGGCCTACTGGGAGTGGAGGTGCTGGCAGGGGCTGTCTCCACACTGCAACAGCCCCGGGGGCAGAGCCTTAAGGCAGAGGGAAGAGGGGAGAAAGGGGGTAGGTAGCCAAGCCCTCTTTGGCCCAGCAGCCTCAGGGCAGCAGGGAGAGCAAGGGGCCCCCAGTGCACCTAGGTCGGCTCTCCCGCTTCCCACACAGGCAGTGCTGCCGGGGCTGCCAGGGAACTGCCTGAGAGACTGCGGCTCAGCCGAGCTCTCTGAAGGGGCAGGGGGCAGGAACAGACGTGTGCGTGTGGTTCTGCCTTGGCCTGGGAGTGTGGACCCCCTAGCTGGTCCCCAGGCTCAGGGCCATGGGCCCTGAGAGAGGCCCACCCCAAAGCGCTTTTCTCCCGGCTTTGAGACCAGAGTGCGAGCCTTGCGGGAACACCCGGCCAGAGTGCTTGCAAACGGGGATTTGCACGCAGGCGGGGAGGTCTTCCAGAGGGAGAGGGCAGGTCCTGCTCAGAGGCCCCACAGGCCAGAGGCAGAACCCAGCAATGCCCCTGCTCTTGGCCAGCCTTGCCCAGGCCTTCCTGGCCTCCAGGGTAACTGCCCCATGAAGGAACAGGCTGTGGGGAGTGTGTCCAGACATGCCCTTGCGCCTCCCTCCACGCAGCCCTGCCTGGGCCTTTCCCTGGGCCTAGGCCTCTGCTGAGGCCTACTGGGAGTGGAGGTGCTGGCAGGGGCTGTCTCCACACTGCAACAGCCCCGGGGGCAGAGCCTTCTGGCAGAGGGAAGAGGGGAGAAAGGGGGTAGATAGCCAAGCCCTCTTTGGCCCAGCAGCCTCAGGGCAGCAGGGAGAGCAAGGGGCCCCCAGTGCACCTAGGTCGGCTCTCCCGCTTCCCACACAGGCAGTGCTGCCGGGGCTGCCAGGGAACTGCCTGAGAGACTGCGGCTCAGCCGAGCTCTCTGAAGGGGCAGGGGGCAGGAACAGACGTGTGCGTGTGGTTCTGCCTTGGCCTGGGAGTGTGGACCCCCTAGCTGGTCCCCAGGCTCAGGGCCATGGGCCCTGAGAGAGGCCCACCCCAAAGCGCTTTTCTCCCGGCTTTGAGACCAGAGTGCGAGCCTTGCGGGAACACCCGGCCAGAGTGCTTGCAAACGGGGATTTGCACGCAGGCGGGGAGGTCTTCCAGAGGGAGAGGGCAGGTCCTGCTCAGAGGCCCCACAGGCCAGAGGCAGAACCCAGCAATGCCCCTGCTCTTGGCCAGCCTTGCCCAGGCCTTCCTGGCCTCCAGGGTAACTGCCCCATGAAGGAACAGGCTGTGGGGAGTGTGTCCAGACATGCCCTTGCGCCTCCCTCCACGCAGCCCTGCCTGGGCCTTTCCCTGGGCCTAGGCCTCTGCTGAGGCCTACTGGGAGTGGAGGTGCTGGCAGGGGCTGTCTCCACACTGCAACAGCCCCGGGGGCAGAGCCTTAAGGCAGAGGGAAGAGGGGAGAAAGGGGGTAGGTAGCCAAGCCCTCTTTGGCCCAGCAGCCTCAGGGCAGCAGGGAGAGCAAGGGGCCCCCAGTGCACCTAGGTCGGCTCTCCCGCTTCCCACACAGGCAGTGCTGCCGGGGCTGCCAGGGAACTGCCTGAGAGACTGCGGCTCAGCCGAGCTCTCTGAAGGGGCAGGGGGCAGGAACAGACGTGTGCGTGTGGTTCTGCCTTGGCCTGGGAGTGTGGACCCCCTAGCTGGTCCCCAGGCTCAGGGCCATGGGCCCTGAGAGAGGCCCACCCCAAAGCGCTTTTCTCCCGGCTTTGAGACCAGAGTGCGAGCCTTGCGGGAACACCCGGCCAGAGTGCTTGCAAACGGGGATTTGCACGCAGGCGGGGAGGTCTTCCAGAGGGAGAGGGCAGGTCCTGCTCAGAGGCCCCACAGGCCAGAGGCAGAACCCAGCAATGCCCCTGCTCTTGGCCAGCCTTGCCCAGGCCTTCCTGGCCTCCAGGGTAACTGCCCCATGAAGGAACAGGCTGTGGGGAGTGTGTCCAGACATGCCCTTGCGCCTCCCTCCACGCAGCCCTGCCTGGGCCTTTCCCTGGGCCTAGGCCTCTGCTGAGGCCTACTGGGAGTGGAGGTGCTGGCAGGGGCTGTCTCCACACTGCAACAGCCCCGGGGGCAGAGCCTTCTGGCAGAGGGAAGAGGGGAGAAAGGGGGTAGATAGCCAAGCCCTCTTTGGCCCAGCAGCCTCAGGGCAGCAGGGAGAGCAAGGGGCCCCCAGTGCACCTAGGTCGGCTCTCCCGCTTCCCACACAGGCAGTGCTGCCGGGGCTGCCAGGGAACTGCCTGAGAGACTGCGGCTCAGCCGAGCTCTCTGAAGGGGCAGGGGGCAGGAACAGACGTGTGCGTGTGGTTCTGCCTTGGCCTGGGAGTGTGGACCCCCTAGCTGGTCCCCAGGCTCAGGGCCATGGGCCCTGAGAGAGGCCCACCCCAAAGCGCTTTTCTCCCGGCTTTGAGACCAGAGTGCGAGCCTTGCGGGAACACCCGGCCAGAGTGCTTGCAAACGGGGATTTGCACGCAGGCGGGGAGGTCTTCCAGAGGGAGAGGGCAGGTCCTGCTCAGAGGCCCCACAGGCCAGAGGCAGAACCCAGCAATGCCCCTGCTCTTGGCCAGCCTTGCCCAGGCCTTCCTGGCCTCCAGGGTAACTGCCCCATGAAGGAACAGGCTGTGGGGAGTGTGTCCAGACATGCCCTTGCGCCTCCCTCCACGCAGCCCTGCCTGGGCCTTTCCCTGGGCCTAGGCCTCTGCTGAGGCCTACTGGGAGTGGAGGTGCTGGCAGGGGCTGTCTCCACACTGCAACAGCCCCGGGGGCAGAGCCTTCTGGCAGAGGGAAGAGGGGAGAAAGGGGGTAGATAGCCAAGCCCTCTTTGGCCCAGCAGCCTCAGGGCAGCAGGGAGAGCAAGGGGCCCCCAGTGCACCTAGGTCGGCTCTCCCGCTTCCCACACAGGCAGTGCTGCCGGGGCTGCCAGGGAACTGCCTGAGAGACTGCGGCTCAGCCGAGCTCTCTGAAGGGGCAGGGGGCAGGAACAGACGTGTGCGTGTGGTTCTGCCTTGGCCTGGGAGTGTGGACCCCCTAGCTGGTCCCCAGGCTCAGGGCCATGGGCCCTGAGAGAGGCCCACCCCAAAGCGCTTTTCTCCCGGCTTTGAGACCAGAGTGCGAGCCTTGCGGGAACACCCGGCCAGAGTGCTTGCAAACGGGGATTTGCACGCAGGCGGGGAGGTCTTCCAGAGGGAGAGGGCAGGTCCTGCTCAGAGGCCCCACAGGCCAGAGGCAGAACCCAGCAATGCCCCTGCTCTTGGCCAGCCTTGCCCAGGCCTTCCTGGCCTCCAGGGTAACTGCCCCATGAAGGAACAGGCTGTGGGGAGTGTGTCCAGACATGCCCTTGCGCCTCCCTCCACGCAGCCCTGCCTGGGCCTTTCCCTGGGCCTAGGCCTCTGCTGAGGCCTACTGGGAGTGGAGGTGCTGGCAGGGGCTGTCTCCACACTGCAACAGCCCCGGGGGCAGAGCCTTCTGGCAGAGGGAAGAGGGGAGAAAGGGGGTAGATAGCCAAGCCCTCTTTGGCCCAGCAGCCTCAGGGCAGCAGGGAGAGCAAGGGGCCCCCAGTGCACCTAGGTCGGCTCTCCCGCTTCCCACACAGGCAGTGCTGCCGGGGCTGCCAGGGAACTGCCTGAGAGACTGCGGCTCAGCCGAGCTCTCTGAAGGGGCAGGGGGCAGGAACAGACGTGTGCGTGTGGTTCTGCCTTGGCCTGGGAGTGTGGACCCCCTAGCTGGTCCCCAGGCTCAGGGCCATGGGCCCTGAGAGAGGCCCACCCCAAAGCGCTTTTCTCCCGGCTTTGAGACCAGAGTGCGAGCCTTGCGGGAACACCCGGCCAGAGTGCTTGCAAACGGGGATTTGCACGCAGGCGGGGAGGTCTTCCAGAGGGAGAGGGCAGGTCCTGCTCAGAGGCCCCACAGGCCAGAGGCAGAACCCAGCAATGCCCCTGCTCTTGGCCAGCCTTGCCCAGGCCTTCCTGGCCTCCAGGGTAACTGCCCCATGAAGGAACAGGCTGTGGGGAGTGTGTCCAGACATGCCCTTGCGCCTCCCTCCACGCAGCCCTGCCTGGGCCTTTCCCTGGGCCTAGGCCTCTGCTGAGGCCTACTGGGAGTGGAGGTGCTGGCAGGGGCTGTCTCCACACTGCAACAGCCCCGGGGGCAGAGCCTTCTGGCAGAGGGAAGAGGGGAGAAAGGGGGTAGATAGCCAAGCCCTCTTTGGCCCAGCAGCCTCAGGGCAGCAGGGAGAGCAAGGGGCCCCCAGTGCACCTAGGTCGGCTCTCCCGCTTCCCACACAGGCAGTGCTGCCGGGGCTGCCAGGGAACTGCCTGAGAGACTGCGGCTCAGCCGAGCTCTCTGAAGGGGCAGGGGGCAGGAACAGACGTGTGCGTGTGGTTCTGCCTTGGCCTGGGAGTGTGGACCCCCTAGCTGGTCCCCAGGCTCAGGGCCATGGGCCCTGAGAGAGGCCCACCCCAAAGCGCTTTTCTCCCGGCTTTGAGACCAGAGTGCGAGCCTTGCGGGAACACCCGGCCAGAGTGCTTGCAAACGGGGATTTGCACGCAGGCGGGGAGGTCTTCCAGAGGGAGAGGGCAGGTCCTGCTCAGAGGCCCCACAGGCCAGAGGCAGAACCCAGCAATGCCCCTGCTCTTGGCCAGCCTTGCCCAGGCCTTCCTGGCCTCCAGGGTAACTGCCCCATGAAGGAACAGGCTGTGGGGAGTGTGTCCAGACATGCCCTTGCGCCTCCCTCCACGCAGCCCTGCCTGGGCCTTTCCCTGGGCCTAGGCCTCTGCTGAGGCCTACTGGGAGTGGAGGTGCTGGCAGGGGCTGTCTCCACACTGCAACAGCCCCGGGGGCAGAGCCTTCTGGCAGAGGGAAGAGGGGAGAAAGGGGGTAGATAGCCAAGCCCTCTTTGGCCCAGCAGCCTCAGGGCAGCAGGGAGAGCAAGGGGCCCCCAGTGCACCTAGGTCGGCTCTCCCGCTTCCCACACAGGCAGTGCTGCCGGGGCTGCCAGGGAACTGCCTGAGAGACTGCGGCTCAGCCGAGCTCTCTGAAGGGGCAGGGGGCAGGAACAGACGTGTGCGTGTGGTTCTGCCTTGGCCTGGGAGTGTGGACCCCCTAGCTGGTCCCCAGGCTCAGGGCCATGGGCCCTGAGAGAGGCCCACCCCAAAGCGCTTTTCTCCCGGCTTTGAGACCAGAGTGCGAGCCTTGCGGGAACACCCGGCCAGAGTGCTTGCAAACGGGGATTTGCACGCAGGCGGGGAGGTCTTCCAGAGGGAGAGGGCAGGTCCTGCTCAGAGGCCCCACAGGCCAGAGGCAGAACCCAGCAATGCCCCTGCTCTTGGCCAGCCTTGCCCAGGCCTTCCTGGCCTCCAGGGTAACTGCCCCATGAAGGAACAGGCTGTGGGGAGTGTGTCCAGACATGCCCTTGCGCCTCCCTCCACGCAGCCCTGCCTGGGCCTTTCCCTGGGCCTAGGCCTCTGCTGAGGCCTACTGGGAGTGGAGGTGCTGGCAGGGGCTGTCTCCACACTGCAACAGCCCCGGGGGCAGAGCCTTCTGGCAGAGGGAAGAGGGGAGAAAGGGGGTAGATAGCCAAGCCCTCTTTGGCCCAGCAGCCTCAGGGCAGCAGGGAGAGCAAGGGGCCCCCAGTGCACCTAGGTCGGCTCTCCCGCTTCCCACACAGGCAGTGCTGCCGGGGCTGCCAGGGAACTGCCTGAGAGACTGCGGCTCAGCCGAGCTCTCTGAAGGGGCAGGGGGCAGGAACAGACGTGTGCGTGTGGTTCTGCCTTGGCCTGGGAGTGTGGACCCCCTAGCTGGTCCCCAGGCTCAGGGCCATGGGCCCTGAGAGAGGCCCACCCCAAAGCGCTTTTCTCCCGGCTTTGAGACCAGAGTGCGAGCCTTGCGGGAACACCCGGCCAGAGTGCTTGCAAACGGGGATTTGCACGCAGGCGGGGAGGTCTTCCAGAGGGAGAGGGCAGGTCCTGCTCAGAGGCCCCACAGGCCAGAGGCAGAACCCAGCAATGCCCCTGCTCTTGGCCAGCCTTGCCCAGGCCTTCCTGGCCTCCAGGGTAACTGCCCCATGAAGGAACAGGCTGTGGGGAGTGTGTCCAGACATGCCCTTGCGCCTCCCTCCACGCAGCCCTGCCTGGGCCTTTCCCTGGGCCTAGGCCTCTGCTGAGGCCTACTGGGAGTGGAGGTGCTGGCAGGGGCTGTCTCCACACTGCAACAGCCCCGGGGGCAGAGCCTTCTGGCAGAGGGAAGAGGGGAGAAAGGGGGTAGATAGCCAAGCCCTCTTTGGCCCAGCAGCCTCAGGGCAGCAGGGAGAGCAAGGGGCCCCCAGTGCACCTAGGTCGGCTCTCCCGCTTCCCACACAGGCAGTGCTGCCGGGGCTGCCAGGGAACTGCCTGAGAGACTGCGGCTCAGCCGAGCTCTCTGAAGGGGCAGGGGGCAGGAACAGACGTGTGCGTGTGGTTCTGCCTTGGCCTGGGAGTGTGGACCCCCTAGCTGGTCCCCAGGCTCAGGGCCATGGGCCCTGAGAGAGGCCCACCCCAAAGCGCTTTTCTCCCGGCTTTGAGACCAGAGTGCGAGCCTTGCGGGAACACCCGGCCAGAGTGCTTGCAAACGGGGATTTGCACGCAGGCGGGGAGGTCTTCCAGAGGGAGAGGGCAGGTCCTGCTCAGAGGCCCCACAGGCCAGAGGCAGAACCCAGCAATGCCCCTGCTCTTGGCCAGCCTTGCCCAGGCCTTCCTGGCCTCCAGGGTAACTGCCCCATGAAGGAACAGGCTGTGGGGAGTGTGTCCAGACATGCCCTTGCGCCTCCCTCCACGCAGCCCTGCCTGGGCCTTTCCCTGGGCCTAGGCCTCTGCTGAGGCCTACTGGGAGTGGAGGTGCTGGCAGGGGCTGTCTCCACACTGCAACAGCCCCGGGGGCAGAGCCTTAAGGCAGAGGGAAGAGGGGAGAAAGGGGGTAGGTAGCCAAGCCCTCTTTGGCCCAGCAGCCTCAGGGCAGCAGGGAGAGCAAGGGGCCCCCAGTGCACCTAGGTCGGCTCTCCCGCTTCCCACACAGGCAGTGCTGCCGGGGCTGCCAGGGAACTGCCTGAGAGACTGCGGCTCAGCCGAGCTCTCTGAAGGGGCAGGGGGCAGGAACAGACGTGTGCGTGTGGTTCTGCCTTGGCCTGGGAGTGTGGACCCCCTAGCTGGTCCCCAGGCTCAGGGCCATGGGCCCTGAGAGAGGCCCACCCCAAAGCGCTTTTCTCCCGGCTTTGAGACCAGAGTGCGAGCCTTGCGGGAACACCCGGCCAGAGTGCTTGCAAACGGGGATTTGCACGCAGGCGGGGAGGTCTTCCAGAGGGAGAGGGCAGGTCCTGCTCAGAGGCCCCACAGGCCAGAGGCAGAACCCAGCAATGCCCCTGCTCTTGGCCAGCCTTGCCCAGGCCTTCCTGGCCTCCAGGGTAACTGCCCCATGAAGGAACAGGCTGTGGGGAGTGTGTCCAGACATGCCCTTGCGCCTCCCTCCACGCAGCCCTGCCTGGGCCTTTCCCTGGGCCTAGGCCTCTGCTGAGGCCTACTGGGAGTGGAGGTGCTGGCAGGGGCTGTCTCCACACTGCAACAGCCCCGGGGGCAGAGCCTTCTGGCAGAGGGAAGAGGGGAGAAAGGGGGTAGATAGCCAAGCCCTCTTTGGCCCAGCAGCCTCAGGGCAGCAGGGAGAGCAAGGGGCCCCCAGTGGACCTAGGTCGGCTCTCCCGCTTCCCACACAGGCAGTGCTGCCGGGGCTGCCAGGGAACTGCCTGAGAGACTGCGGCTCAGCCGAGCTCTCTGAAGGGGCAGGGGGCAGGAACAGACGTGTGCGTGTGGTTCTGCCTTGGCCTGGGAGTGTGGACCCCCTAGCTGGTCCCCAGGCTCAGGGCCATGGGCCCTGAGAGAGGCCCACCCCAAAGCGCTTTTCTCCCGGCTTTGAGACCAGAGTGCGAGCCTTGCGGGAACACCCGGCCAGAGTGCTTGCAAACGGGGATTTGCACGCAGGCGGGGAGGTCTTCCAGAGGGAGAGGGCAGGTCCTGCTCAGAGGCCCCACAGGCCAGAGGCAGAACCCAGCAATGCCCCTGCTCTTGGCCAGCCTTGCCCAGGCCTTCCTGGCCTCCAGGGTAACTGCCCCATGAAGGAACAGGCTGTGGGGAGTGTGTCCAGACATGCCCTTGCGCCTCCCTCCACGCAGCCCTGCCTGGGCCTTTCCCTGGGCCTAGGCCTCTGCTGAGGCCTACTGGGAGTGGAGGTGCTGGCAGGGGCTGTCTCCACACTGCAACAGCCCCGGGGGCAGAGCCTTCTGGCAGAGGGAAGAGGGGAGAAAGGGGGTAGATAGCCAAGCCCTCTTTGGCCCAGCAGCCTCAGGGCAGCAGGGAGAGCAAGGGGCCCCCAGTGCACCTAGGTCGGCTCTCCCGCTTCCCACACAGGCAGTGCTGCCGGGGCTGCCAGGGAACTGCCTGAGAGACTGCGGCTCAGCCGAGCTCTCTGAAGGGGCAGGGGGCAGGAACAGACGTGTGCGTGTGGTTCTGCCTTGGCCTGGGAGTGTGGACCCCCTAGCTGGTCCCCAGGCTCAGGGCCATGGGCCCTGAGAGAGGCCCACCCCAAAGCGCTTTTCTCCCGGCTTTGAGACCAGAGTGCGAGCCTTGCGGGAACACCCGGCCAGAGTGCTTGCAAACGGGGATTTGCACGCAGGCGGGGAGGTCTTCCAGAGGGAGAGGGCAGGTCCTGCTCAGAGGCCCCACAGGCCAGAGGCAGAACCCAGCAATGCCCCTGCTCTTGGCCAGCCTTGCCCAGGCCTTCCTGGCCTCCAGGGTAACTGCCCCATGAAGGAACAGGCTGTGGGGAGTGTGTCCAGACATGCCCTTGCGCCTCCCTCCACGCAGCCCTGCCTGGGCCTTTCCCTGGGCCTAGGCCTCTGCTGAGGCCTACTGGGAGTGGAGGTGCTGGCAGGGGCTGTCTCCACACTGCAACAGCCCCGGGGGCAGAGCCTTCTGGCAGAGGGAAGAGGGGAGAAAGGGGGTAGATAGCCAAGCCCTCTTTGGCCCAGCAGCCTCAGGGCAGCAGGGAGAGCAAGGGGCCCCCAGTGCACCTAGGTCGGCTCTCCCGCTTCCCACACAGGCAGTGCTGCCGGGGCTGCCAGGGAACTGCCTGAGAGACTGCGGCTCAGCCGAGCTCTCTGAAGGGGCAGGGGGCAGGAACAGACGTGTGCGTGTGGTTCTGCCTTGGCCTGGGAGTGTGGACCCCCTAGCTGGTCCCCAGGCTCAGGGCCATGGGCCCTGAGAGAGGCCCACCCCAAAGCGCTTTTCTCCCGGCTTTGAGACCAGAGTGCGAGCCTTGCGGGAACACCCGGCCAGAGTGCTTGCAAACGGGGATTTGCACGCAGGCGGGGAGGTCTTCCAGAGGGAGAGGGCAGGTCCTGCTCAGAGGCCCCACAGGCCAGAGGCAGAACCCAGCAATGCCCCTGCTCTTGGCCAGCCTTGCCCAGGCCTTCCTGGCCTCCAGGGTAACTGCCCCATGAAGGAACAGGCTGTGGGGAGTGTGTCCAGACATGCCCTTGCGCCTCCCTCCACGCAGCCCTGCCTGGGCCTTTCCCTGGGCCTAGGCCTCTGCTGAGGCCTACTGGGAGTGGAGGTGCTGGCAGGGGCTGTCTCCACACTGCAACAGCCCCGGGGGCAGAGCCTTCTGGCAGAGGGAAGAGGGGAGAAAGGGGGTAGATAGCCAAGCCCTCTTTGGCCCAGCAGCCTCAGGGCAGCAGGGAGAGCAAGGGGCCCCCAGTGCACCTAGGTCGGCTCTCCCGCTTCCCACACAGGCAGTGCTGCCGGGGCTGCCAGGGAACTGCCTGAGAGACTGCGGCTCAGCCGAGCTCTCTGAAGGGGCAGGGGGCAGGAACAGACGTGTGCGTGTGGTTCTGCCTTGGCCTGGGAGTGTGGACCCCCTAGCTGGTCCCCAGGCTCAGGGCCATGGGCCCTGAGAGAGGCCCACCCCAAAGCGCTTTTCTCCCGGCTTTGAGACCAGAGTGCGAGCCTTGCGGGAACACCCGGCCAGAGTGCTTGCAAACGGGGATTTGCACGCAGGCGGGGAGGTCTTCCAGAGGGAGAGGGCAGGTCCTGCTCAGAGGCCCCACAGGCCAGAGGCAGAACCCAGCAATGCCCCTGCTCTTGGCCAGCCTTGCCCAGGCCTTCCTGGCCTCCAGGGTAACTGCCCCATGAAGGAACAGGCTGTGGGGAGTGTGTCCAGACATGCCCTTGCGCCTCCCTCCACGCAGCCCTGCCTGGGCCTTTCCCTGGGCCTAGGCCTCTGCTGAGGCCTACTGGGAGTGGAGGTGCTGGCAGGGGCTGTCTCCACACTGCAACAGCCCCGGGGGCAGAGCCTTCTGGCAGAGGGAAGAGGGGAGAAAGGGGGTAGATAGCCAAGCCCTCTTTGGCCCAGCAGCCTCAGGGCAGCAGGGAGAGCAAGGGGCCCCCAGTGCTCCTAGGTCGGCTCTCCCGCTTCCCACACAGGCAGTGCTGCCGGGGCTGCCAGGGAACTGCCTGAGAGACTGCGGCTCAGCCGAGCTCTCTGAAGGGGCAGGGGGCAGGAACAGACGTGTGCGTGTGGTTCTGCCTTGGCCTGGGAGTGTGGACCCCCTAGCTGGTCCCCAGGCTCAGGGCCATGGGCCCTGAGAGAGGCCCACCCCAAAGCGCTTTTCTCCCGGCTTTGAGACCAGAGTGCGAGCCTTGCGGGAACACCCGGCCAGAGTGCTTGCAAACGGGGATTTGCACGCAGGCGGGGAGGTCTTCCAGAGGGAGAGGGCAGGTCCTGCTCAGAGGCCCCACAGGCCAGAGGCAGAACCCAGCAATGCCCCTGCTCTTGGCCAGCCTTGCCCAGGCCTTCCTGGCCTCCAGGGTAACTGCCCCATGAAGGAACAGGCTGTGGGGAGTGTGTCCAGACATGCCCTTGCGCCTCCCTCCACGCAGCCCTGCCTGGGCCTTTCCCTGGGCCTAGGCCTCTGCTGAGGCCTACTGGGAGTGGAGGTGCTGGCAGGGGCTGTCTCCACACTGCAACAGCCCCGGGGGCAGAGCCTTCTGGCAGAGGGAAGAGGGGAGAAAGGGGGTAGATAGCCAAGCCCTCTTTGGCCCAGCAGCCTCAGGGCAGCAGGGAGAGCAAGGGGCCCCCAGTGCACCTAGGTCGGCTCTCCCGCTTCCCACACAGGCAGTGCTGCCGGGGCTGCCAGGGAACTGCCTGAGAGACTGCGGCTCAGCCGAGCTCTCTGAAGGGGCAGGGGGCAGGAACAGACGTGTGCGTGTGGTTCTGCCTTGGCCTGGGAGTGTGGACCCCCTAGCTGGTCCCCAGGCTCAGGGCCATGGGCCCTGAGAGAGGCCCACCCCAAAGCGCTTTTCTCCCGGCTTTGAGACCAGAGTGCGAGCCTTGCGGGAACACCCGGCCAGAGTGCTTGCAAACGGGGATTTGCACGCAGGCGGGGAGGTCTTCCAGAGGGAGAGGGCAGGTCCTGCTCAGAGGCCCCACAGGCCAGAGGCAGAACCCAGCAATGCCCCTGCTCTTGGCCAGCCTTGCCCAGGCCTTCCTGGCCTCCAGGGTAACTGCCCCATGAAGGAACAGGCTCTGGGGAGTGTGTCCAGACATGCCCTTGCGCCTCCCTCCACGCAGCCCTGCCTGGGCCTTTCCCTGGGCCTAGGCCTCTGCTGAGGCCTACTGGGAGTGGAGGTGCTGGCAGGGGCTGTCTCCACACTGCAACAGCCCCGGGGGCAGAGCCTTCTGGCAGAGGGAAGAGGGGAGAAAGGGGGTAGATAGCCAAGCCCTCTTTGGCCCAGCAGCCTCAGGGCAGCAGGGAGAGCAAGGGGCCCCCAGTGCACCTAGGTCGGCTCTCCCGCTTCCCACACAGGCAGTGCTGCCGGGGCTGCCAGGGAACTGCCTGAGAGACTGCGGCTCAGCCGAGCTCTCTGAAGGGGCAGGGGGCAGGAACAGACGTGTGCGTGTGGTTCTGCCTTGGCCTGGGAGTGTGGACCCCCTAGCTGGTCCCCAGGCTCAGGGCCATGGGCCCTGAGAGAGGCCCACCCCAAAGCGCTTTTCTCCCGGCTTTGAGACCAGAGTGCGAGCCTTGCGGGAACACCCGGCCAGAGTGCTTGCAAACGGGGATTTGCACGCAGGCGGGGAGGTCTTCCAGAGGGAGAGGGCAGGTCCTGCTCAGAGGCCCCACAGGCCAGAGGCAGAACCCAGCAATGCCCCTGCTCTTGGCCAGCCTTGCCCAGGCCTTCCTGGCCTCCAGGGTAACTGCCCCATGAAGGAACAGGCTGTGGGGAGTGTGTCCAGACATGCCCTTGCGCCTCCCTCCACGCAGCCCTGCCTGGGCCTTTCCCTGGGCCTAGGCCTCTGCTGAGGCCTACTGGGAGTGGAGGTGCTGGCAGGGGCTGTCTCCACACTGCAACAGCCCCGGGGGCAGAGCCTTCTGGCAGAGGGAAGAGGGGAGAAAGGGGGTAGATAGCCAAGCCCTCTTTGGCCCAGCAGCCTCAGGGCAGCAGGGAGAGCAAGGGGCCCCCAGTGCACCTAGGTCGGCTCTCCCGCTTCCCACACAGGCAGTGCTGCCGGGGCTGCCAGGGAACTGCCTGAGAGACTGCGGCTCAGCCGAGCTCTCTGAAGGGGCAGGGGGCAGGAACAGACGTGTGCGTGTGGTTCTGCCTTGGCCTGGGAGTGTGGACCCCCTAGCTGGTCCCCAGGCTCAGGGCCATGGGCCCTGAGAGAGGCCCACCCCAAAGCGCTTTTCTCCCGGCTTTGAGACCAGAGTGCGAGCCTTGCGGGAACACCCGGCCAGAGTGCTTGCAAACGGGGATTTGCACGCAGGCGGGGAGGTCTTCCAGAGGGAGAGGGCAGGTCCTGCTCAGAGGCCCCACAGGCCAGAGGCAGAACCCAGCAATGCCCCTGCTCTTGGCCAGCCTTGCCCAGGCCTTCCTGGCCTCCAGGGTAACTGCCCCATGAAGGAACAGGCTGTGGGGAGTGTGTCCAGACATGCCCTTGCGCCTCCCTCCACGCAGCCCTGCCTGGGCCTTTCCCTGGGCCTAGGCCTCTGCTGAGGCCTACTGGGAGTGGAGGTGCTGGCAGGGGCTGTCTCCACACTGCAACAGCCCCGGGGGCAGAGCCTTCTGGCAGAGGGAAGAGGGGAGAAAGGGGGTAGATAGCCAAGCCCTCTTTGGCCCAGCAGCCTCAGGGCAGCAGGGAGAGCAAGGGGCCCCCAGTGCTCCTAGGTCGGCTCTCCCGCTTCCCACACAGGCAGTGCTGCCGGGGCTGCCAGGGAACTGCCTGAGAGACTGCGGCTCAGCCGAGCTCTCTGAAGGGGCAGGGGGCAGGAACAGACGTGTGCGTGTGGTTCTGCCTTGGCCTGGGAGTGTGGACCCCCTAGCTGGTCCCCAGGCTCAGGGCCATGGGCCCTGAGAGAGGCCCACCCCAAAGCGCTTTTCTCCCGGCTTTGAGACCAGAGTGCGAGCCTTGCGGGAACACCCGGCCAGAGTGCTTGCAAACGGGGATTTGCACGCAGGCGGGGAGGTCTTCCAGAGGGAGAGGGCAGGTCCTGCTCAGAGGCCCCACAGGCCAGAGGCAGAACCCAGCAATGCCCCTGCTCTTGGCCAGCCTTGCCCAGGCCTTCCTGGCCTCCAGGGTAACTGCCCCATGAAGGAACAGGCTGTGGGGAGTGTGTCCAGACATGCCCTTGCGCCTCCCTCCACGCAGCCCTGCCTGGGCCTTTCCCTGGGCCTAGGCCTCTGCTGAGGCCTACTGGGAGTGGAGGTGCTGGCAGGGGCTGTCTCCACACTGCAACAGCCCCGGGGGCAGAGCCTTCTGGCAGAGGGAAGAGGGGAGAAAGGGGGTAGATAGCCAAGCCCTCTTTGGCCCAGCAGCCTCAGGGCAGCAGGGAGAGCAAGGGGCCCCCAGTGCACCTAGGTCGGCTCTCCCGCTTCCCACACAGGCAGTGCTGCCGGGGCTGCCAGGGAACTGCCTGAGAGACTGCGGCTCAGCCGAGCTCTCTGAAGGGGCAGGGGGCAGGAACAGACGTGTGCGTGTGGTTCTGCCTTGGCCTGGGAGTGTGGACCCCCTAGCTGGTCCCCAGGCTCAGGGCCATGGGCCCTGAGAGAGGCCCACCCCAAAGCGCTTTTCTCCCGGCTTTGAGACCAGAGTGCGAGCCTTGCGGGAACACCCGGCCAGAGTGCTTGCAAACGGGGATTTGCACGCAGGCGGGGAGGTCTTCCAGAGGGAGAGGGCAGGTCCTGCTCAGAGGCCCCACAGGCCAGAGGCAGAACCCAGCAATGCCCCTGCTCTTGGCCAGCCTTGCCCAGGCCTTCCTGGCCTCCAGGGTAACTGCCCCATGAAGGAACAGGCTCTGGGGAGTGTGTCCAGACATGCCCTTGCGCCTCCCTCCACGCAGCCCTGCCTGGGCCTTTCCCTGGGCCTAGGCCTCTGCTGAGGCCTACTGGGAGTGGAGGTGCTGGCAGGGGCTGTCTCCACACTGCAACAGCCCCGGGGGCAGAGCCTTCTGGCAGAGGGAAGAGGGGAGAAAGGGGGTAGATAGCCAAGCCCTCTTTGGCCCAGCAGCCTCAGGGCAGCAGGGAGAGCAAGGGGCCCCCAGTGCACCTAGGTCGGCTCTCCCGCTTCCCACACAGGCAGTGCTGCCGGGGCTGCCAGGGAACTGCCTGAGAGACTGCGGCTCAGCCGAGCTCTCTGAAGGGGCAGGGGGCAGGAACAGACGTGTGCGTGTGGTTCTGCCTTGGCCTGGGAGTGTGGACCCCCTAGCTGGTCCCCAGGCTCAGGGCCATGGGCCCTGAGAGAGGCCCACCCCAAAGCGCTTTTCTCCCGGCTTTGAGACCAGAGTGCGAGCCTTGCGGGAACACCCGGCCAGAGTGCTTGCAAACGGGGATTTGCACGCAGGCGGGGAGGTCTTCCAGAGGGAGAGGGCAGGTCCTGCTCAGAGGCCCCACAGGCCAGAGGCAGAACCCAGCAATGCCCCTGCTCTTGGCCAGCCTTGCCCAGGCCTTCCTGGCCTCCAGGGTAACTGCCCCATGAAGGAACAGGCTGTGGGGAGTGTGTCCAGACATGCCCTTGCGCCTCCCTCCACGCAGCCCTGCCTGGGCCTTTCCCTGGGCCTAGGCCTCTGCTGAGGCCTACTGGGAGTGGAGGTGCTGGCAGGGGCTGTCTCCACACTGCAACAGCCCCGGGGGCAGAGCCTTCTGGCAGAGGGAAGAGGGGAGAAAGGGGGTAGATAGCCAAGCCCTCTTTGGCCCAGCAGCCTCAGGGCAGCAGGGAGAGCAAGGGGCCCCCAGTGCACCTAGGTCGGCTCTCCCGCTTCCCACACAGGCAGTGCTGCCGGGGCTGCCAGGGAACTGCCTGAGAGACTGCGGCTCAGCCGAGCTCTCTGAAGGGGCAGGGGGCAGGAACAGACGTGTGCGTGTGGTTCTGCCTTGGCCTGGGAGTGTGGACCCCCTAGCTGGTCCCCAGGCTCAGGGCCATGGGCCCTGAGAGAGGCCCACCCCAAAGCGCTTTTCTCCCGGCTTTGAGACCAGAGTGCGAGCCTTGCGGGAACACCCGGCCAGAGTGCTTGCAAACGGGGATTTGCACGCAGGCGGGGAGGTCTTCCAGAGGGAGAGGGCAGGTCCTGCTCAGAGGCCCCACAGGCCAGAGGCAGAACCCAGCAATGCCCCTGCTCTTGGCCAGCCTTGCCCAGGCCTTCCTGGCCTCCAGGGTAACTGCCCCATGAAGGAACAGGCTGTGGGGAGTGTGTCCAGACATGCCCTTGCGCCTCCCTCCACGCAGCCCTGCCTGGGCCTTTCCCTGGGCCTAGGCCTCTGCTGAGGCCTACTGGGAGTGGAGGTGCTGGCAGGGGCTGTCTCCACACTGCAACAGCCCCGGGGGCAGAGCCTTCTGGCAGAGGGAAGAGGGGAGAAAGGGGGTAGATAGCCAAGCCCTCTTTGGCCCAGCAGCCTCAGGGCAGCAGGGAGAGCAAGGGGCCCCCAGTGCACCTAGGTCGGCTCTCCCGCTTCCCACACAGGCAGTGCTGCCGGGGCTGCCAGGGAACTGCCTGAGAGACTGCGGCTCAGCCGAGCTCTCTGAAGGGGCAGGGGGCAGGAACAGACGTGTGCGTGTGGTTCTGCCTTGGCCTGGGAGTGTGGACCCCCTAGCTGGTCCCCAGGCTCAGGGCCATGGGCCCTGAGAGAGGCCCACCCCAAAGCGCTTTTCTCCCGGCTTTGAGACCAGAGTGCGAGCCTTGCGGGAACACCCGGCCAGAGTGCTTGCAAACGGGGATTTGCACGCAGGCGGGGAGGTCTTCCAGAGGGAGAGGGCAGGTCCTGCTCAGAGGCCCCACAGGCCAGAGGCAGAACCCAGCAATGCCCCTGCTCTTGGCCAGCCTTGCCCAGGCCTTCCTGGCCTCCAGGGTAACTGCCCCATGAAGGAACAGGCTGTGGGGAGTGTGTCCAGACATGCCCTTGCGCCTCCCTCCACGCAGCCCTGCCTGGGCCTTTCCCTGGGCCTAGGCCTCTGCTGAGGCCTACTGGGAGTGGAGGTGCTGGCAGGGGCTGTCTCCACACTGCAACAGCCCCGGGGGCAGAGCCTTCTGGCAGAGGGAAGAGGGGAGAAAGGGGGTAGATAGCCAAGCCCTCTTTGGCCCAGCAGCCTCAGGGCAGCAGGGAGAGCAAGGGGCCCCCAGTGCACCTAGGTCGGCTCTCCCGCTTCCCACACAGGCAGTGCTGCCGGGGCTGCCAGGGAACTGCCTGAGAGACTGCGGCTCAGCCGAGCTCTCTGAAGGGGCAGGGGGCAGGAACAGACGTGTGCGTGGGGTTCTGCCTTGGCCTGGGAGTGTGGACCCCCTAGCTGGTCCCCAGGCTCAGGGCCATGGGCCCTGAGAGAGGCCCACCCCAAAGCGCTTTTCTCCCGGCTTTGAGACCAGAGTGCGAGCCTTGCGGGAACACCCGGCCAGAGTGCTTGCAAACGGGGATTTGCACGCAGGCGGGGAGGTCTTCCAGAGGGAGAGGGCAGGTCCTGCTCAGAGGCCCCACAGGCCAGAGGCAGAACCCAGCAATGCCCCTGCTCTTGGCCAGCCTTGCCCAGGCCTTCCTGGCCTCCAGGGTAACTGCCCCATGAAGGAACAGGCTGTGGGGAGTGTGTCCAGACATGCCCTTGCGCCTCCCTCCACGCAGCCCTGCCTGGGCCTTTCCCTGGGCCTAGGCCTCTGCTGAGGCCTACTGGGAGTGGAGGTGCTGGCAGGGGCTGTCTCCACACTGCAACAGCCCCGGGGGCAGAGCCTTCTGGCAGAGGGAAGAGGGGAGAAAGGGGGTAGATAGCCAAGCCCTCTTTGGCCCAGCAGCCTCAGGGCAGCAGGGAGAGCAAGGGGCCCCCAGTGCACCTAGGTCGGCTCTCCCGCTTCCCACACAGGCAGTGCTGCCGGGCCTGCCAGGGAACTGCCTGAGAGACTGCGGCTCAGCCGAGCTCTCTGAAGGGGCAGGGGGCAGGAACAGACGTGTGCGTGGGGTTCTGCCTTGGCCTGGGAGTGTGGACCCCCTAGCTGGTCCCCAGGCTCAGGGCCATGGGCCCTGAGAGAGGCCCACCCCAAAGCGCTTTTCTCCCGGCTTTGAGACCAGAGTGCGAGCCTTGCGGGAACACCCGGCCAGAGTGCTTGCAAACGGGGATTTGCACGCAGGCGGGGAGGTCTTCCAGAGGGAGAGGGCAGGTCCTGCTCAGAGGCCCCACAGGCCAGAGGCAGAACCCAGCAATGCCCCTGCTCTTGGCCAGCCTTGCCCAGGCCTTCCTGGCCTCCAGGGTAACTGCCCCATGAAGGAACAGGCTGTGGGGAGTGTGTCCAGACATGCCCTTGCGCCTCCCTCCACGCAGCCCTGCCTGGGCCTTTCCCTGGGCCTAGGCCTCTGCTGAGGCCTACTGGGAGTGGAGGTGCTGGCAGGGGCTGTCTCCACACTGCAACAGCCCCGGGGGCAGAGCCTTCTGGCAGAGGGAAGAGGGGAGAAAGGGGGTAGATAGCCAAGCCCTCTTTGGCCCAGCAGCCTCAGGGCAGCAGGGAGAGCAAGGGGCCCCCAGTGCACCTAGGTCGGCTCTCCCGCTTCCCACACAGGCAGTGCTGCCGGGGCTGCCAGGGAACTGCCTGAGAGACTGCGGCTCAGCCGAGCTCTCTGAAGGGGCAGGGGGCAGGAACAGACGTGTGCGTGTGGTTCTGCCTTGGCCTGGGAGTGTGGACCCCCTAGCTGGTCCCCAGGCTCAGGGCCATGGGCCCTGAGAGAGGCCCACCCCAAAGCGCTTTTCTCCCGGCTTTGAGACCAGAGTGCGAGCCTTGCGGGAACACCCGGCCAGAGTGCTTGCAAACGGGGATTTGCACGCAGGCGGGGAGGTCTTCCAGAGGGAGAGGGCAGGTCCTGCTCAGAGGCCCCACAGGCCAGAGGCAGAACCCAGCAATGCCCCTGCTCTTGGCCAGCCTTGCCCAGGCCTTCCTGGCCTCCAGGGTAACTGCCCCATGAAGGAACAGGCTGTGGGGAGTGTGTCCAGACATGCCCTTGCGCCTCCCTCCACGCAGCCCTGCCTGGGCCTTTCCCTGGGCCTAGGCCTCTGCTGAGGCCTACTGGGAGTGGAGGTGCTGGCAGGGGCTGTCTCCACACTGCAACAGCCCCGGGGGCAGAGCCTTCTGGCAGAGGGAAGAGGGGAGAAAGGGGGTAGATAGCCAAGCCCTCTTTGGCCCAGCAGCCTCAGGGCAGCAGGGAGAGCAAGGGGCCCCCAGTGCACCTAGGTCGGCTCTCCCGCTTCCCACACAGGCAGTGCTGCCGGGGCTGCCAGGGAACTGCCTGAGAGACTGCGGCTCAGCCGAGCTCTCTGAAGGGGCAGGGGGCAGGAACAGACGTGTGCGTGTGGTTCTGCCTTGGCCTGGGAGTGTGGACCCCCTAGCTGGTCCCCAGGCTCAGGGCCATGGGCCCTGAGAGAGGCCCACCCCAAAGCGCTTTTCTCCCGGCTTTGAGACCAGAGTGCGAGCCTTGCGGGAACACCCGGCCAGAGTGCTTGCAAACGGGGATTTGCACGCAGGCGGGGAGGTCTTCCAGAGGGAGAGGGCAGGTCCTGCTCAGAGGCCCCACAGGCCAGAGGCAGAACCCAGCAATGCCCCTGCTCTTGGCCAGCCTTGCCCAGGCCTTCCTGGCCTCCAGGGTAACTGCCCCATGAAGGAACAGGCTGTGGGGAGTGTGTCCAGACATGCCCTTGCGCCTCCCTCCACGCAGCCCTGCCTGGGCCTTTCCCTGGGCCTAGGCCTCTGCTGAGGCCTACTGGGAGTGGAGGTGCTGGCAGGGGCTGTCTCCACACTGCAACAGCCCCGGGGGCAGAGCCTTCTGGCAGAGGGAAGAGGGGAGAAAGGGGGTAGATAGCCAAGCCCTCTTTGGCCCAGCAGCCTCAGGGCAGCAGGGAGAGCAAGGGGCCCCCAGTGCACCTAGGTCGGCTCTCCCGCTTCCCACACAGGCAGTGCTGCCGGGGCTGCCAGGGAACTGCCTGAGAGACTGCGGCTCAGCCGAGCTCTCTGAAGGGGCAGGGGGCAGGAACAGACGTGTGCGTGGGGTTCTGCCTTGGCCTGGGAGTGTGGACCCCCTAGCTGGTCCCCAGGCTCAGGGCCATGGGCCCTGAGAGAGGCCCACCCCAAAGCGCTTTTCTCCCGGCTTTGAGACCAGAGTGCGAGCCTTGCGGGAACACCCGGCCAGAGTGCTTGCAAACGGGGATTTGCACGCAGGCGGGGAGGTCTTCCAGAGGGAGAGGGCAGGTCCTGCTCAGAGGCCCCACAGGCCAGAGGCAGAACCCAGCAATGCCCCTGCTCTTGGCCAGCCCTGCCCAGGCCTTCCTGGCCTCCAGGGTAACTGCCCCATGAAGGAACAGGCTGTGGGGAGTGTGTCCAGACATGCCCTTGCGCCTCCCTCCACGCAGCCCTGCCTGGGCCTTTCCCTGGGCCTAGGCCTCTGCTGAGGCCTACTGGGAGTGGAGGTGCTGGCAGGGGCTGTCTCCACACTGCAACAGCCCCGGGGGCAGAGCCTTCTGGCAGAGGGAAGAGGGGAGAAAGGGGGTAGATAGCCAAGCCCTCTTTGGCCCAGCAGCCTCAGGGCAGCAGGGAGAGCAAGGGGCCCCCAGTGCTCCTAGGTCGGCTCTCCCGCTTCCCACACAGGCAGTGCTGCCGGGGCTGCCAGGGAACTGCCTGAGAGACTGCGGCTCAGCCGAGCTCTCTGAAGGGGCAGGGGGCAGGAACAGACGTGTGCGTGTGGTTCTGCCTTGGCCTGGGAGTGTGGACCCCCTAGCTGGTCCCCAGGCTCAGGGCCATGGGCCCTGAGAGAGGCCCACCCCAAAGCGCTTTTCTCCCGGCTTTGAGACCAGAGTGCGAGCCTTGCGGGAACACCCGGCCAGAGTGCTTGCAAACGGGGATTTGCACGCAGGCGGGGAGGTCTTCCAGAGGGAGAGGGCAGGTCCTGCTCAGAGGCCCCACAGGCCAGAGGCAGAACCCAGCAATGCCCCTGCTCTTGGCCAGCCTTGCCCAGGCCTTCCTGGCCTCCAGGGTAACTGCCCCATGAAGGAACAGGCTGTGGGGAGTGTGTCCAGACATGCCCTTGCGCCTCCCTCCACGCAGCCCTGCCTGGGCCTTTCCCTGGGCCTAGGCCTCTGCTGAGGCCTACTGGGAGTGGAGGTGCTGGCAGGGGCTGTCTCCACACTGCAACAGCCCCGGGGGCAGAGCCTTCTGGCAGAGGGAAGAGGGGAGAAAGGGGGTAGATAGCCAAGCCCTCTTTGGCCCAGCAGCCTCAGGGCAGCAGGGAGAGCAAGGGGCCCCCAGTGCACCTAGGTCGGCTCTCCCGCTTCCCACACAGGCAGTGCTGCCGGGGCTGCCAGGGAACTGCCTGAGAGACTGCGGCTCAGCCGAGCTCTCTGAAGGGGCAGGGGGCAGGAACAGACGTGTGCGTGTGGTTCTGCCTTGGCCTGGGAGTGTGGACCCCCTAGCTGGTCCCCAGGCTCAGGGCCATGGGCCCTGAGAGAGGCCCACCCCAAAGCGCTTTTCTCCCGGCTTTGAGACCAGAGTGCGAGCCTTGCGGGAACACCCGGCCAGAGTGCTTGCAAACGGGGATTTGCACGCAGGCGGGGAGGTCTTCCAGAGGGAGAGGGCAGGTCCTGCTCAGAGGCCCCACAGGCCAGAGGCAGAACCCAGCAATGCCCCTGCTCTTGGCCAGCCTTGCCCAGGCCTTCCTGGCCTCCAGGGTAACTGCCCCATGAAGGAACAGGCTCTGGGGAGTGTGTCCAGACATGCCCTTGCGCCTCCCTCCACGCAGCCCTGCCTGGGCCTTTCCCTGGGCCTAGGCCTCTGCTGAGGCCTACTGGGAGTGGAGGTGCTGGCAGGGGCTGTCTCCACACTGCAACAGCCCCGGGGGCAGAGCCTTAAGGCAGAGGGAAGAGGGGAGAAAGGGGGTAGGTAGCCAAGCCCTCTTTGGCCCAGCAGCCTCAGGGCAGCAGGGAGAGCAAGGGGCCCCCAGTGCACCTAGGTCGGCTCTCCCGCTTCCCACACAGGCAGTGCTGCCGGGGCTGCCAGGGAACTGCCTGAGAGACTGCGGCTCAGCCGAGCTCTCTGAAGGGGCAGGGGGCAGGAACAGACGTGTGCGTGTGGTTCTGCCTTGGCCTGGGAGTGTGGACCCCCTAGCTGGTCCCCAGGCTCAGGGCCATGGGCCCTGAGAGAGGCCCACCCCAAAGCGCTTTTCTCCCGGCTTTGAGACCAGAGTGCGAGCCTTGCGGGAACACCCGGCCAGAGTGCTTGCAAACGGGGATTTGCACGCAGGCGGGGAGGTCTTCCAGAGGGAGAGGGCAGGTCCTGCTCAGAGGCCCCACAGGCCAGAGGCAGAACCCAGCAATGCCCCTGCTCTTGGCCAGCCTTGCCCAGGCCTTCCTGGCCTCCAGGGTAACTGCCCCATGAAGGAACAGGCTGTGGGGAGTGTGTCCAGACATGCCCTTGCGCCTCCCTCCACGCAGCCCTGCCTGGGCCTTTCCCTGGGCCTAGGCCTCTGCTGAGGCCTACTGGGAGTGGAGGTGCTGGCAGGGGCTGTCTCCACACTGCAACAGCCCCGGGGGCAGAGCCTTCTGGCAGAGGGAAGAGGGGAGAAAGGGGGTAGGTAGCCAAGCCCTCTTTGGCCCAGCAGCCTCAGGGCAGCAGGGAGAGCAAGGGGCCCCCAGTGCACCTAGGTCGGCTCTCCCGCTTCCCACACAGGCAGTGCTGCCGGGGCTGCCAGGGAACTGCCTGAGAGACTGCGGCTCAGCCGAGCTCTCTGAAGGGGCAGGGGGCAGGAACAGACGTGTGCGTGTGGTTCTGCCTTGGCCTGGGAGTGTGGACCCCCTAGCTGGTCCCCAGGCTCAGGGCCATGGGCCCTGAGAGAGGCCCACCCCAAAGCGCTTTTCTCCCGGCTTTGAGACCAGAGTGCGAGCCTTGCGGGAACACCCGGCCAGAGTGCTTGCAAACGGGGATTTGCACGCAGGCGGGGAGGTCTTCCAGAGGGAGAGGGCAGGTCCTGCTCAGAGGCCCCACAGGCCAGAGGCAGAACCCAGCAATGCCCCTGCTCTTGGCCAGCCTTGCCCAGGCCTTCCTGGCCTCCAGGGTAACTGCCCCATGAAGGAACAGGCTGTGGGGAGTGTGTCCAGACATGCCCTTGCGCCTCCCTCCACGCAGCCCTGCCTGGGCCTTTCCCTGGGCCTAGGCCTCTGCTGAGGCCTACTGGGAGTGGAGGTGCTGGCAGGGGCTGTCTCCACACTGCAACAGCCCCGGGGGCAGAGCCTTCTGGCAGAGGGAAGAGGGGAGAAAGGGGGTAGATAGCCAAGCCCTCTTTGGCCCAGCAGCCTCAGGGCAGCAGGGAGAGCAAGGGGCCCCCAGTGCACCTAGGTCGGCTCTCCCGCTTCCCACACAGGCAGTGCTGCCGGGGCTGCCAGGGAACTGCCTGAGAGACTGCGGATCAGCCGAGCTCTCTGAAGGGGCAGGGGGCAGGAACAGACGTGTGCGTGGGGTTCTGCCTTGGCCTGGGAGTGTGGACCCCCTAGCTGGTCCCCAGGCTCAGGGCCATGGGCCCTGAGAGAGGCCCACCCCAAAGCGCTTTTCTCCCGGCTTTGAGACCAGAGTGCGAGCCTTGCGGGAACACCCGGCCAGAGTGCTTGCAAACGGGGATTTGCACGCAGGCGGGGAGGTCTTCCAGAGGGAGAGGGCAGGTCCTGCTCAGAGGCCCCACAGGCCAGAGGCAGAACCCAGCAATGCCCCTGCTCTTGGCCAGCCTTGCCCAGGCCTTCCTGGCCTCCAGGGTAACTGCCCCATGAAGGAACAGGCTGTGGGGAGTGTGTCCAGACATGCCCTTGCGCCTCCCTCCACGCAGCCCTGCCTGGGCCTTTCCCTGGGCCTAGGCCTCTGCTGAGGCCTACTGGGAGTGGAGGTGCTGGCAGGGGCTGTCTCCACACTGCAACAGCCCCGGGGGCAGAGCCTTCTGGCAGAGGGAAGAGGGGAGAAAGGGGGTAGATAGCCAAGCCCTCTTTGGCCCAGCAGCCTCAGGGCAGCAGGGAGAGCAAGGGGCCCCCAGTGCACCTAGGTCGGCTCTCCCGCTTCCCACACAGGCAGTGCTGCCGGGGCTGCCAGGGAACTGCCTGAGAGACTGCGGCTCAGCCGAGCTCTCTGAAGGGGCAGGGGGCAGGAACAGACGTGTGCGTGTGGTTCTGCCTTGGCCTGGGAGTGTGGACCCCCTAGCTGGTCCCCAGGCTCAGGGCCATGGGCCCTGAGAGAGGCCCACCCCAAAGCGCTTTTCTCCCGGCTTTGAGACCAGAGTGCGAGCCTTGCGGGAACACCCGGCCAGAGTGCTTGCAAACGGGGATTTGCACGCAGGCGGGGAGGTCTTCCAGAGGGAGAGGGCAGGTCCTGCTCAGAGGCCCCACAGGCCAGAGGCAGAACCCAGCAATGCCCCTGCTCTTGGCCAGCCTTGCCCAGGCCTTCCTGGCCTCCAGGGTAACTGCCCCATGAAGGAACAGGCTCTGGGGAGTGTGTCCAGACATGCCCTTGCGCCTCCCTCCACGCAGCCCTGCCTGGGCCTTTCCCTGGGCCTAGGCCTCTGCTGAGGCCTACTGGGAGTGGAGGTGCTGGCAGGGGCTGTCTCCACACTGCAACAGCCCCGGGGGCAGAGCCTTCTGGCAGAGGGAAGAGGGGAGAAAGGGGGTAGATAGCCAAGCCCTCTTTGGCCCAGCAGCCTCAGGGCAGCAGGGAGAGCAAGGGGCCCCCAGTGCACCTAGGTCGGCTCTCCCGCTTCCCACACAGGCAGTGCTGCCGGGGCTGCCAGGGAACTGCCTGAGAGACTGCGGCTCAGCCGAGCTCTCTGAAGGGGCAGGGGGCAGGAACAGACGTGTGCGTGTGGTTCTGCCTTGGCCTGGGAGTGTGGACCCCCTAGCTGGTCCCCAGGCTCAGGGCCATGGGCCCTGAGAGAGGCCCACCCCAAAGCGCTTTTCTCCCGGCTTTGAGACCAGAGTGCGAGCCTTGCGGGAACACCCGGCCAGAGTGCTTGCAAACGGGGATTTGCACGCAGGCGGGGAGGTCTTCCAGAGGGAGAGGGCAGGTCCTGCTCAGAGGCCCCACAGGCCAGAGGCAGAACCCAGCAATGCCCCTGCTCTTGGCCAGCCTTGCCCAGGCCTTCCTGGCCTCCAGGGTAACTGCCCCATGAAGGAACAGGCTGTGGGGAGTGTGTCCAGACATGCCCTTGCGCCTCCCTCCACGCAGCCCTGCCTGGGCCTTTCCCTGGGCCTAGGCCTCTGCTGAGGCCTACTGGGAGTGGAGGTGCTGGCAGGGGCTGTCTCCACACTGCAACAGCCCCGGGGGCAGAGCCTTCTGGCAGAGGGAAGAGGGGAGAAAGGGGGTAGATAGCCAAGCCCTCTTTGGCCCAGCAGCCTCAGGGCAGCAGGGAGAGCAAGGGGCCCCCAGTGCACCTAGGTCGGCTCTCCCGCTTCCCACACAGGCAGTGCTGCCGGGGCTGCCAGGGAACTGCCTGAGAGACTGCGGCTCAGCCGAGCTCTCTGAAGGGGCAGGGGGCAGGAACAGACGTGTGCGTGTGGTTCTGCCTTGGCCTGGGAGTGTGGACCCCCTAGCTGGTCCCCAGGCTCAGGGCCATGGGCCCTGAGAGAGGCCCACCCCAAAGCGCTTTTCTCCCGGCTTTGAGACCAGAGTGCGAGCCTTGCGGGAACACCCGGCCAGAGTGCTTGCAAACGGGGATTTGCACGCAGGCGGGGAGGTCTTCCAGAGGGAGAGGGCAGGTCCTGCTCAGAGGCCCCACAGGCCAGAGGCAGAACCCAGCAATGCCCCTGCTCTTGGCCAGCCTTGCCCAGGCCTTCCTGGCCTCCAGGGTAACTGCCCCATGAAGGAACAGGCTGTGGGGAGTGTGTCCAGACATGCCCTTGCGCCTCCCTCCACGCAGCCCTGCCTGGGCCTTTCCCTGGGCCTAGGCCTCTGCTGAGGCCTACTGGGAGTGGAGGTGCTGGCAGGGGCTGTCTCCACACTGCAACAGCCCCGGGGGCAGAGCCTTCTGGCAGAGGGAAGAGGGGAGAAAGGGGGTAGATAGCCAAGCCCTCTTTGGCCCAGCAGCCTCAGGGCAGCAGGGAGAGCAAGGGGCCCCCAGTGCACCTAGGTCGGCTCTCCCGCTTCCCACACAGGCAGTGCTGCCGGGGCTGCCAGGGAACTGCCTGAGAGACTGCGGCTCAGCCGAGCTCTCTGAAGGGGCAGGGGGCAGGAACAGACGTGTGCGTGTGGTTCTGCCTTGGCCTGGGAGTGTGGACCCCCTAGCTGGTCCCCAGGCTCAGGGCCATGGGCCCTGAGAGAGGCCCACCCCAAAGCGCTTTTCTCCCGGCTTTGAGACCAGAGTGCGAGCCTTGCGGGAACACCCGGCCAGAGTGCTTGCAAACGGGGATTTGCACGCAGGCGGGGAGGTCTTCCAGAGGGAGAGGGCAGGTCCTGCTCAGAGGCCCCACAGGCCAGAGGCAGAACCCAGCAATGCCCCTGCTCTTGGCCAGCCTTGCCCAGGCCTTCCTGGCCTCCAGGGTAACTGCCCCATGAAGGAACAGGCTGTGGGGAGTGTGTCCAGACATGCCCTTGCGCCTCCCTCCACGCAGCCCTGCCTGGGCCTTTCCCTGGGCCTAGGCCTCTGCTGAGGCCTACTGGGAGTGGAGGTGCTGGCAGGGGCTGTCTCCACACTGCAACAGCCCCGGGGGCAGAGCCTTCTGGCAGAGGGAAGAGGGGAGAAAGGGGGTAGATAGCCAAGCCCTCTTTGGCCCAGCAGCCTCAGGGCAGCAGGGAGAGCAAGGGGCCCCCAGTGCACCTAGGTCGGCTCTCCCGCTTCCCACACAGGCAGTGCTGCCGGGGCTGCCAGGGAACTGCCTGAGAGACTGCGGCTCAGCCGAGCTCTCTGAAGGGGCAGGGGGCAGGAACAGACGTGTGCGTGTGGTTCTGCCTTGGCCTGGGAGTGTGGACCCCCTAGCTGGTCCCCAGGCTCAGGGCCATGGGCCCTGAGAGAGGCCCACCCCAAAGCGCTTTTCTCCCGGCTTTGAGACCAGAGTGCGAGCCTTGCGGGAACACCCGGCCAGAGTGCTTGCAAACGGGGATTTGCACGCAGGCGGGGAGGTCTTCCAGAGGGAGAGGGCAGGTCCTGCTCAGAGGCCCCACAGGCCAGAGGCAGAACCCAGCAATGCCCCTGCTCTTGGCCAGCCTTGCCCAGGCCTTCCTGGCCTCCAGGGTAACTGCCCCATGAAGGAACAGGCTGTGGGGAGTGTGTCCAGACATGCCCTTGCGCCTCCCTCCACGCAGCCCTGCCTGGGCCTTTCCCTGGGCCTAGGCCTCTGCTGAGGCCTACTGGGAGTGGAGGTGCTGGCAGGGGCTGTCTCCACACTGCAACAGCCCCGGGGGCAGAGCCTTCTGGCAGAGGGAAGAGGGGAGAAAGGGGGTAGATAGCCAAGCCCTCTTTGGCCCAGCAGCCTCAGGGCAGCAGGGAGAGCAAGGGGCCCCCAGTGCACCTAGGTCGGCTCTCCCGCTTCCCACACAGGCAGTGCTGCCGGGGCTGCCAGGGAACTGCCTGAGAGACTGCGGCTCAGCCGAGCTCTCTGAAGGGGCAGGGGGCAGGAACAGACGTGTGCGTGGGGTTCTGCCTTGGCCTGGGAGTGTGGACCCCCTAGCTGGTCCCCAGGCTCAGGGCCATGGGCCCTGAGAGAGGCCCACCCCAAAGCGCTTTTCTCCCGGCTTTGAGACCAGAGTGCGAGCCTTGCGGGAACACCCGGCCAGAGTGCTTGCAAACGGGGATTTGCACGCAGGCGGGGAGGTCTTCCAGAGGGAGAGGGCAGGTCCTGCTCAGAGGCCCCACAGGCCAGAGGCAGAACCCAGCAATGCCCCTGCTCTTGGCCAGCCTTGCCCAGGCCTTCCTGGCCTCCAGGGTAACTGCCCCATGAAGGAACAGGCTGTGGGGAGTGTGTCCAGACATGCCCTTGCGCCTCCCTCCACGCAGCCCTGCCTGGGCCTTTCCCTGGGCCTAGGCCTCTGCTGAGGCCTACTGGGAGTGGAGGTGCTGGCAGGGGCTGTCTCCACACTGCAACAGCCCCGGGGGCAGAGCCTTCTGGCAGAGGGAAGAGGGGAGAAAGGGGGTAGATAGCCAAGCCCTCTTTGGCCCAGCAGCCTCAGGGCAGCAGGGAGAGCAAGGGGCCCCCAGTGCTCCTAGGTCGGCTCTCCCGCTTCCCACACAGGCAGTGCTGCCGGGGCTGCCAGGGAACTGCCTGAGAGACTGCGGCTCAGCCGAGCTCTCTGAAGGGGCAGGGGGCAGGAACAGACGTGTGCGTGTGGTTCTGCCTTGGCCTGGGAGTGTGGACCCCCTAGCTGGTCCCCAGGCTCAGGGCCATGGGCCCTGAGAGAGGCCCACCCCAAAGCGCTTTTCTCCCGGCTTTGAGACCAGAGTGCGAGCCTTGCGGGAACACCCGGCCAGAGTGCTTGCAAACGGGGATTTGCACGCAGGCGGGGAGGTCTTCCAGAGGGAGAGGGCAGGTCCTGCTCAGAGGCCCCACAGGCCAGAGGCAGAACCCAGCAATGCCCCTGCTCTTGGCCAGCCTTGCCCAGGCCTTCCTGGCCTCCAGGGTAACTGCCCCATGAAGGAACAGGCTGTGGGGAGTGTGTCCAGACATGCCCTTGCGCCTCCCTCCACGCAGCCCTGCCTGGGCCTTTCCCTGGGCCTAGGCCTCTGCTGAGGCCTACTGGGAGTGGAGGTGCTGGCAGGGGCTGTCTCCACACTGCAACAGCCCCGGGGGCAGAGCCTTCTGGCAGAGGGAAGAGGGGAGAAAGGGGGTAGATAGCCAAGCCCTCTTTGGCCCAGCAGCCTCAGGGCAGCAGGGAGAGCAAGGGGCCCCCAGTGCTCCTAGGTCGGCTCTCCCGCTTCCCACACAGGCAGTGCTGCCGGGGCTGCCAGGGAACTGCCTGAGAGACTGCGGCTCAGCCGAGCTCTCTGAAGGGGCAGGGGGCAGGAACAGACGTGTGCGTGTGGTTCTGCCTTGGCCTGGGAGTGTGGACCCCCTAGCTGGTCCCCAGGCTCAGGGCCATGGGCCCTGAGAGAGGCCCACCCCAAAGCGCTTTTCTCCCGGCTTTGAGACCAGAGTGCGAGCCTTGCGGGAACACCCGGCCAGAGTGCTTGCAAACGGGGATTTGCACGCAGGCGGGGAGGTCTTCCAGAGGGAGAGGGCAGGTCCTGCTCAGAGGCCCCACAGGCCAGAGGCAGAACCCAGCAATGCCCCTGCTCTTGGCCAGCCTTGCCCAGGCCTTCCTGGCCTCCAGGGTAACTGCCCCATGAAGGAACAGGCTGTGGGGAGTGTGTCCAGACATGCCCTTGCGCCTCCCTCCACGCAGCCCTGCCTGGGCCTTTCCCTGGGCCTAGGCCTCTGCTGAGGCCTACTGGGAGTGGAGGTGCTGGCAGGGGCTGTCTCCACACTGCAACAGCCCCGGGGGCAGAGCCTTCTGGCAGAGGGAAGAGGGGAGAAAGGGGGTAGATAGCCAAGCCCTCTTTGGCCCAGCAGCCTCAGGGCAGCAGGGAGAGCAAGGGGCCCCCAGTGCACCTAGGTCGGCTCTCCCGCTTCCCACACAGGCAGTGCTGCCGGGGCTGCCAGGGAACTGCCTGAGAGACTGCGGCTCAGCCGAGCTCTCTGAAGGGGCAGGGGGCAGGAACAGACGTGTGCGTGTGGTTCTGCCTTGGCCTGGGAGTGTGGACCCCCTAGCTGGTCCCCAGGCTCAGGGCCATGGGCCCTGAGAGAGGCCCACCCCAAAGCGCTTTTCTCCCGGCTTTGAGACCAGAGTGCGAGCCTTGCGGGAACACCCGGCCAGAGTGCTTGCAAACGGGGATTTGCACGCAGGCGGGGAGGTCTTCCAGAGGGAGAGGGCAGGTCCTGCTCAGAGGCCCCACAGGCCAGAGGCAGAACCCAGCAATGCCCCTGCTCTTGGCCAGCCTTGCCCAGGCCTTCCTGGCCTCCAGGGTAACTGCCCCATGAAGGAACAGGCTGTGGGGAGTGTGTCCAGACATGCCCTTGCGCCTCCCTCCACGCAGCCCTGCCTGGGCCTTTCCCTGGGCCTAGGCCTCTGCTGAGGCCTACTGGGAGTGGAGGTGCTGGCAGGGGCTGTCTCCACACTGCAACAGCCCCGGGGGCAGAGCCTTCTGGCAGAGGGAAGAGGGGAGAAAGGGGGTAGATAGCCAAGCCCTCTTTGGCCCAGCAGCCTCAGGGCAGCAGGGAGAGCAAGGGGCCCCCAGTGCACCTAGGTCGGCTCTCCCGCTTCCCACACAGGCAGTGCTGCCGGGGCTGCCAGGGAACTGCCTGAGAGACTGCGGCTCAGCCGAGCTCTCTGAAGGGGCAGGGGGCAGGAACAGACGTGTGCGTGTGGTTCTGCCTTGGCCTGGGAGTGTGGACCCCCTAGCTGGTCCCCAGGCTCAGGGCCATGGGCCCTGAGAGAGGCCCACCCCAAAGCGCTTTTCTCCCGGCTTTGAGACCAGAGTGCGAGCCTTGCGGGAACACCCGGCCAGAGTGCTTGCAAACGGGGATTTGCACGCAGGCGGGGAGGTCTTCCAGAGGGAGAGGGCAGGTCCTGCTCAGAGGCCCCACAGGCCAGAGGCAGAACCCAGCAATGCCCCTGCTCTTGGCCAGCCTTGCCCAGGCCTTCCTGGCCTCCAGGGTAACTGCCCCATGAAGGAACAGGCTGTGGGGAGTGTGTCCAGACATGCCCTTGCGCCTCCCTCCACGCAGCCCTGCCTGGGCCTTTCCCTGGGCCTAGGCCTCTGCTGAGGCCTACTGGGAGTGGAGGTGCTGGCAGGGGCTGTCTCCACACTGCAACAGCCCCGGGGGCAGAGCCTTCTGGCAGAGGGAAGAGGGGAGAAAGGGGGTAGATAGCCAAGCCCTCTTTGGCCCAGCAGCCTCAGGGCAGCAGGGAGAGCAAGGGGCCCCCAGTGCACCTAGGTCGGCTCTCCCGCTTCCCACACAGGCAGTGCTGCCGGGGCTGCCAGGGAACTGCCTGAGAGACTGCGGCTCAGCCGAGCTCTCTGAAGGGGCAGGGGGCAGGAACAGACGTGTGCGTGTGGTTCTGCCTTGGCCTGGGAGTGTGGACCCCCTAGCTGGTCCCCAGGCTCAGGGCCATGGGCCCTGAGAGAGGCCCACCCCAAAGCGCTTTTCTCCCGGCTTTGAGACCAGAGTGCGAGCCTTGCGGGAACACCCGGCCAGAGTGCTTGCAAACGGGGATTTGCACGCAGGCGGGGAGGTCTTCCAGAGGGAGAGGGCAGGTCCTGCTCAGAGGCCCCACAGGCCAGAGGCAGAACCCAGCAATGCCCCTGCTCTTGGCCAGCCTTGCCCAGGCCTTCCTGGCCTCCAGGGTAACTGCCCCATGAAGGAACAGGCTGTGGGGAGTGTGTCCAGACATGCCCTTGCGCCTCCCTCCACGCAGCCCTGCCTGGGCCTTTCCCTGGGCCTAGGCCTCTGCTGAGGCCTACTGGGAGTGGAGGTGCTGGCAGGGGCTGTCTCCACACTGCAACAGCCCCGGGGGCAGAGCCTTCTGGCAGAGGGAAGAGGGGAGAAAGGGGGTAGATAGCCAAGCCCTCTTTGGCCCAGCAGCCTCAGGGCAGCAGGGAGAGCAAGGGGCCCCCAGTGCACCTAGGTCGGCTCTCCCGCTTCCCACACAGGCAGTGCTGCCGGGGCTGCCAGGGAACTGCCTGAGAGACTGCGGCTCAGCCGAGCTCTCTGAAGGGGCAGGGGGCAGGAACAGACGTGTGCGTGTGGTTCTGCCTTGGCCTGGGAGTGTGGACCCCCTAGCTGGTCCCCAGGCTCAGGGCCATGGGCCCTGAGAGAGGCCCACCCCAAAGCGCTTTTCTCCCGGCTTTGAGACCAGAGTGCGAGCCTTGCGGGAACACCCGGCCAGAGTGCTTGCAAACGGGGATTTGCACGCAGGCGGGGAGGTCTTCCAGAGGGAGAGGGCAGGTCCTGCTCAGAGGCCCCACAGGCCAGAGGCAGAACCCAGCAATGCCCCTGCTCTTGGCCAGCCTTGCCCAGGCCTTCCTGGCCTCCAGGGTAACTGCCCCATGAAGGAACAGGCTGTGGGGAGTGTGTCCAGACATGCCCTTGCGCCTCCCTCCACGCAGCCCTGCCTGGGCCTTTCCCTGGGCCTAGGCCTCTGCTGAGGCCTACTGGGAGTGGAGGTGCTGGCAGGGGCTGTCTCCACACTGCAACAGCCCCGGGGGCAGAGCCTTCTGGCAGAGGGAAGAGGGGAGAAAGGGGGTAGATAGCCAAGCCCTCTTTGGCCCAGCAGCCTCAGGGCAGCAGGGAGAGCAAGGGGCCCCCAGTGCACCTAGGTCGGCTCTCCCGCTTCCCACACAGGCAGTGCTGCCGGGGCTGCCAGGGAACTGCCTGAGAGACTGCGGCTCAGCCGAGCTCTCTGAAGGGGCAGGGGGCAGGAACAGACGTGTGCGTGTGGTTCTGCCTTGGCCTGGGAGTGTGGACCCCCTAGCTGGTCCCCAGGCTCAGGGCCATGGGCCCTGAGAGAGGCCCACCCCAAAGCGCTTTTCTCCCGGCTTTGAGACCAGAGTGCGAGCCTTGCGGGAACACCCGGCCAGAGTGCTTGCAAACGGGGATTTGCACGCAGGCGGGGAGGTCTTCCAGAGGGAGAGGGCAGGTCCTGCTCAGAGGCCCCACAGGCCAGAGGCAGAACCCAGCAATGCCCCTGCTCTTGGCCAGCCTTGCCCAGGCCTTCCTGGCCTCCAGGGTAACTGCCCCATGAAGGAACAGGCTGTGGGGAGTGTGTCCAGACATGCCCTTGCGCCTCCCTCCACGCAGCCCTGCCTGGGCCTTTCCCTGGGCCTAGGCCTCTGCTGAGGCCTACTGGGAGTGGAGGTGCTGGCAGGGGCTGTCTCCACACTGCAACAGCCCCGGGGGCAGAGCCTTCTGGCAGAGGGAAGAGGGGAGAAAGGGGGTAGATAGCCAAGCCCTCTTTGGCCCAGCAGCCTCAGGGCAGCAGGGAGAGCAAGGGGCCCCCAGTGCACCTAGGTCGGCTCTCCCGCTTCCCACACAGGCAGTGCTGCCGGGGCTGCCAGGGAACTGCCTGAGAGACTGCGGCTCAGCCGAGCTCTCTGAAGGGGCAGGGGGCAGGAACAGACGTGTGCGTGTGGTTCTGCCTTGGCCTGGGAGTGTGGACCCCCTAGCTGGTCCCCAGGCTCAGGGCCATGGGCCCTGAGAGAGGCCCACCCCAAAGCGCTTTTCTCCCGGCTTTGAGACCAGAGTGCGAGCCTTGCGGGAACACCCGGCCAGAGTGCTTGCAAACGGGGATTTGCACGCAGGCGGGGAGGTCTTCCAGAGGGAGAGGGCAGGTCCTGCTCAGAGGCCCCACAGGCCAGAGGCAGAACCCAGCAATGCCCCTGCTCTTGGCCAGCCTTGCCCAGGCCTTCCTGGCCTCCAGGGTAACTGCCCCATGAAGGAACAGGCTGTGGGGAGTGTGTCCAGACATGCCCTTGCGCCTCCCTCCACGCAGCCCTGCCTGGGCCTTTCCCTGGGCCTAGGCCTCTGCTGAGGCCTACTGGGAGTGGAGGTGCTGGCAGGGGCTGTCTCCACACTGCAACAGCCCCGGGGGCAGAGCCTTCTGGCAGAGGGAAGAGGGGAGAAAGGGGGTAGATAGCCAAGCCCTCTTTGGCCCAGCAGCCTCAGGGCAGCAGGGAGAGCAAGGGGCCCCCAGTGCACCTAGGTCGGCTCTCCCGCTTCCCACACAGGCAGTGCTGCCGGGGCTGCCAGGGAACTGCCTGAGAGACTGCGGCTCAGCCGAGCTCTCTGAAGGGGCAGGGGGCAGGAACAGACGTGTGCGTGTGGTTCTGCCTTGGCCTGGGAGTGTGGACCCCCTAGCTGGTCCCCAGGCTCAGGGCCATGGGCCCTGAGAGAGGCCCACCCCAAAGCGCTTTTCTCCCGGCTTTGAGACCAGAGTGCGAGCCTTGCGGGAACACCCGGCCAGAGTGCTTGCAAACGGGGATTTGCACGCAGGCGGGGAGGTCTTCCAGAGGGAGAGGGCAGGTCCTGCTCAGAGGCCCCACAGGCCAGAGGCAGAACCCAGCAATGCCCCTGCTCTTGGCCAGCCTTGCCCAGGCCTTCCTGGCCTCCAGGGTAACTGCCCCATGAAGGAACAGGCTGTGGGGAGTGTGTCCAGACATGCCCTTGCGCCTCCCTCCACGCAGCCCTGCCTGGGCCTTTCCCTGGGCCTAGGCCTCTGCTGAGGCCTACTGGGAGTGGAGGTGCTGGCAGGGGCTGTCTCCACACTGCAACAGCCCCGGGGGCAGAGCCTTCTGGCAGAGGGAAGAGGGGAGAAAGGGGGTAGATAGCCAAGCCCTCTTTGGCCCAGCAGCCTCAGGGCAGCAGGGAGAGCAAGGGGCCCCCAGTGCACCTAGGTCGGCTCTCCCGCTTCCCACACAGGCAGTGCTGCCGGGGCTGCCAGGGAACTGCCTGAGAGACTGCGGCTCAGCCGAGCTCTCTGAAGGGGCAGGGGGCAGGAACAGACGTGTGCGTGGGGTTCTGCCTTGGCCTGGGAGTGTGGACCCCCTAGCTGGTCCCCAGGCTCAGGGCCATGGGCCCTGAGAGAGGCCCACCCCAAAGCGCTTTTCTCCCGGCTTTGAGACCAGAGTGCGAGCCTTGCGGGAACACCCGGCCAGAGTGCTTGCAAACGGGGATTTGCACGCAGGCGGGGAGGTCTTCCAGAGGGAGAGGGCAGGTCCTGCTCAGAGGCCCCACAGGCCAGAGGCAGAACCCAGCAATGCCCCTGCTCTTGGCCAGCCTTGCCCAGGCCTTCCTGGCCTCCAGGGTAACTGCCCCATGAAGGAACAGGCTCTGGGGAGTGTGTCCAGACATGCCCTTGCGCCTCCCTCCACGCAGCCCTGCCTGGGCCTTTCCCTGGGCCTAGGCCTCTGCTGAGGCCTACTGGGAGTGGAGGTGCTGGCAGGGGCTGTCTCCACACTGCAACAGCCCCGGGGGCAGAGCCTTAAGGCAGAGGGAAGAGGGGAGAAAGGGGGTAGGTAGCCAAGCCCTCTTTGGCCCAGCAGCCTCAGGGCAGCAGGGAGAGCAAGGGGCCCCCAGTGCACCTAGGTCGGCTCTCCCGCTTCCCACACAGGCAGTGCTGCCGGGGCTGCCAGGGAACTGCCTGAGAGACTGCGGCTCAGCCGAGCTCTCTGAAGGGGCAGGGGGCAGGAACAGACGTGTGCGTGTGGTTCTGCCTTGGCCTGGGAGTGTGGACCCCCTAGCTGGTCCCCAGGCTCAGGGCCATGGGCCCTGAGAGAGGCCCACCCCAAAGCGCTTTTCTCCCGGCTTTGAGACCAGAGTGCGAGCCTTGCGGGAACACCCGGCCAGAGTGCTTGCAAACGGGGATTTGCACGCAGGCGGGGAGGTCTTCCAGAGGGAGAGGGCAGGTCCTGCTCAGAGGCCCCACAGGCCAGAGGCAGAACCCAGCAATGCCCCTGCTCTTGGCCAGCCTTGCCCAGGCCTTCCTGGCCTCCAGGGTAACTGCCCCATGAAGGAACAGGCTGTGGGGAGTGTGTCCAGACATGCCCTTGCGCCTCCCTCCACGCAGCCCTGCCTGGGCCTTTCCCTGGGCCTAGGCCTCTGCTGAGGCCTACTGGGAGTGGAGGTGCTGGCAGGGGCTGTCTCCACACTGCAACAGCCCCGGGGGCAGAGCCTTCTGGCAGAGGGAAGAGGGGAGAAAGGGGGTAGATAGCCAAGCCCTCTTTGGCCCAGCAGCCTCAGGGCAGCAGGGAGAGCAAGGGGCCCCCAGTGCACCTAGGTCGGCTCTCCCGCTTCCCACACAGGCAGTGCTGACGGGGCTGCCAGGGAACTGCCTGAGAGACTGCGGCTCAGCCGAGCTCTCTGAAGGGGCAGGGGGCAGGAACAGACGTGTGCGTGTGGTTCTGCCTTGGCCTGGGAGTGTGGACCCCCTAGCTGGTCCCCAGGCTCAGGGCCATGGGCCCTGAGAGAGGCCCACCCCAAAGCGCTTTTCTCCCGGCTTTGAGACCAGAGTGCGAGCCTTGCGGGAACACCCGGCCAGAGTGCTTGCAAACGGGGATTTGCACGCAGGCGGGGAGGTCTTCCAGAGGGAGAGGGCAGGTCCTGCTCAGAGGCCCCACAGGCCAGAGGCAGAACCCAGCAATGCCCCTGCTCTTGGCCAGCCTTGCCCAGGCCTTCCTGGCCTCCAGGGTAACTGCCCCATGAAGGAACAGGCTGTGGGGAGTGTGTCCAGACATGCCCTTGCGCCTCCCTCCACGCAGCCCTGCCTGGGCCTTTCCCTGGGCCTAGGCCTCTGCTGAGGCCTACTGGGAGTGGAGGTGCTGGCAGGGGCTGTCTCCACACTGCAACAGCCCCGGGGGCAGAGCCTTCTGGCAGAGGGAAGAGGGGAGAAAGGGGGTAGATAGCCAAGCCCTCTTTGGCCCAGCAGCCTCAGGGCAGCAGGGAGAGCAAGGGGCCCCCAGTGCACCTAGGTCGGCTCTCCCGCTTCCCACACAGGCAGTGCTGCCGGGGCTGCCAGGGAACTGCCTGAGAGACTGCGGCTCAGCCGAGCTCTCTGAAGGGGCAGGGGGCAGGAACAGACGTGTGCGTGTGGTTCTGCCTTGGCCTGGGAGTGTGGACCCCCTAGCTGGTCCCCAGGCTCAGGGCCATGGGCCCTGAGAGAGGCCCACCCCAAAGCGCTTTTCTCCCGGCTTTGAGACCAGAGTGCGAGCCTTGCGGGAACACCCGGCCAGAGTGCTTGCAAACGGGGATTTGCACGCAGGCGGGGAGGTCTTCCAGAGGGAGAGGGCAGGTCCTGCTCAGAGGCCCCACAGGCCAGAGGCAGAACCCAGCAATGCCCCTGCTCTTGGCCAGCCTTGCCCAGGCCTTCCTGGCCTCCAGGGTAACTGCCCCATGAAGGAACAGGCTGTGGGGAGTGTGTCCAGACATGCCCTTGCGCCTCCCTCCACGCAGCCCTGCCTGGGCCTTTCCCTGGGCCTAGGCCTCTGCTGAGGCCTACTGGGAGTGGAGGTGCTGGCAGGGGCTGTCTCCACACTGCAACAGCCCCGGGGGCAGAGCCTTCTGGCAGAGGGAAGAGGGGAGAAAGGGGGTAGATAGCCAAGCCCTCTTTGGCCCAGCAGCCTCAGGGCAGCAGGGAGAGCAAGGGGCCCCCAGTGCACCTAGGTCGGCTCTCCCGCTTCCCACACAGGCAGTGCTGCCGGGGCTGCCAGGGAACTGCCTGAGAGACTGCGGCTCAGCCGAGCTCTCTGAAGGGGCAGGGGGCAGGAACAGACGTGTGCGTGTGGTTCTGCCTTGGCCTGGGAGTGTGGACCCCCTAGCTGGTCCCCAGGCTCAGGGCCATGGGCCCTGAGAGAGGCCCACCCCAAAGCGCTTTTCTCCCGGCTTTGAGACCAGAGTGCGAGCCTTGCGGGAACACCCGGCCAGAGTGCTTGCAAACGGGGATTTGCACGCAGGCGGGGAGGTCTTCCAGAGGGAGAGGGCAGGTCCTGCTCAGAGGCCCCACAGGCCAGAGGCAGAACCCAGCAATGCCCCTGCTCTTGGCCAGCCTTGCCCAGGCCTTCCTGGCCTCCAGGGTAACTGCCCCATGAAGGAACAGGCTGTGGGGAGTGTGTCCAGACATGCCCTTGCGCCTCCCTCCACGCAGCCCTGCCTGGGCCTTTCCCTGGGCCTAGGCCTCTGCTGAGGCCTACTGGGAGTGGAGGTGCTGGCAGGGGCTGTCTCCACACTGCAACAGCCCCGGGGGCAGAGCCTTCTGGCAGAGGGAAGAGGGGAGAAAGGGGGTAGATAGCCAAGCCCTCTTTGGCCCAGCAGCCTCAGGGCAGCAGGGAGAGCAAGGGGCCCCCAGTGCACCTAGGTCGGCTCTCCCGCTTCCCACACAGGCAGTGCTGCCGGGGCTGCCAGGGAACTGCCTGAGAGACTGCGGCTCAGCCGAGCTCTCTGAAGGGGCAGGGGGCAGGAACAGACGTGTGCGTGGGGTTCTGCCTTGGCCTGGGAGTGTGGACCCCCTAGCTGGTCCCCAGGCTCAGGGCCATGGGCCCTGAGAGAGGCCCACCCCAAAGCGCTTTTCTCCCGGCTTTGAGACCAGAGTGCGAGCCTTGCGGGAACACCCGGCCAGAGTGCTTGCAAACGGGGATTTGCACGCAGGCGGGGAGGTCTTCCAGAGGGAGAGGGCAGGTCCTGCTCAGAGGCCCCACAGGCCAGAGGCAGAACCCAGCAATGCCCCTGCTCTTGGCCAGCCTTGCCCAGGCCTTCCTGGCCTCCAGGGTAACTGCCCCATGAAGGAACAGGCTGTGGGGAGTGTGTCCAGACATGCCCTTGCGCCTCCCTCCACGCAGCCCTGCCTGGGCCTTTCCCTGGGCCTAGGCCTCTGCTGAGGCCTACTGGGAGTGGAGGTGCTGGCAGGGGCTGTCTCCACACTGCAACAGCCCCGGGGGCAGAGCCTTCTGGCAGAGGGAAGAGGGGAGAAAGGGGGTAGATAGCCAAGCCCTCTTTGGCCCAGCAGCCTCAGGGCAGCAGGGAGAGCAAGGGGCCCCCAGTGCTCCTAGGTCGGCTCTCCCGCTTCCCACACAGGCAGTGCTGCCGGGGCTGCCAGGGAACTGCCTGAGAGACTGCGGCTCAGCCGAGCTCTCTGAAGGGGCAGGGGGCAGGAACAGACGTGTGCGTGTGGTTCTGCCTTGGCCTGGGAGTGTGGACCCCCTAGCTGGTCCCCAGGCTCAGGGCCATGGGCCCTGAGAGAGGCCCACCCCAAAGCGCTTTTCTCCCGGCTTTGAGACCAGAGTGCGAGCCTTGCGGGAACACCCGGCCAGAGTGCTTGCAAACGGGGATTTGCACGCAGGCGGGGAGGTCTTCCAGAGGGAGAGGGCAGGTCCTGCTCAGAGGCCCCACAGGCCAGAGGCAGAACCCAGCAATGCCCCTGCTCTTGGCCAGCCTTGCCCAGGCCTTCCTGGCCTCCAGGGTAACTGCCCCATGAAGGAACAGGCTGTGGGGAGTGTGTCCAGACATGCCCTTGCGCCTCCCTCCACGCAGCCCTGCCTGGGCCTTTCCCTGGGCCTAGGCCTCTGCTGAGGCCTACTGGGAGTGGAGGTGCTGGCAGGGGCTGTCTCCACACTGCAACAGCCCCGGGGGCAGAGCCTTCTGGCAGAGGGAAGAGGGGAGAAAGGGGGTAGATAGCCAAGCCCTCTTTGGCCCAGCAGCCTCAGGGCAGCAGGGAGAGCAAGGGGCCCCCAGTGCTCCTAGGTCGGCTCTCCCGCTTCCCACACAGGCAGTGCTGCCGGGGCTGCCAGGGAACTGCCTGAGAGACTGCGGCTCAGCCGAGCTCTCTGAAGGGGCAGGGGGCAGGAACAGACGTGTGCGTGTGGTTCTGCCTTGGCCTGGGAGTGTGGACCCCCTAGCTGGTCCCCAGGCTCAGGGCCATGGGCCCTGAGAGAGGCCCACCCCAAAGCGCTTTTCTCCCGGCTTTGAGACCAGAGTGCGAGCCTTGCGGGAACACCCGGCCAGAGTGCTTGCAAACGGGGATTTGCACGCAGGCGGGGAGGTCTTCCAGAGGGAGAGGGCAGGTCCTGCTCAGAGGCCCCACAGGCCAGAGGCAGAACCCAGCAATGCCCCTGCTCTTGGCCAGCCTTGCCCAGGCCTTCCTGGCCTCCAGGGTAACTGCCCCATGAAGGAACAGGCTGTGGGGAGTGTGTCCAGACATGCCCTTGCGCCTCCCTCCACGCAGCCCTGCCTGGGCCTTTCCCTGGGCCTAGGCCTCTGCTGAGGCCTACTGGGAGTGGAGGTGCTGGCAGGGGCTGTCTCCACACTGCAACAGCCCCGGGGGCAGAGCCTTCTGGCAGAGGGAAGAGGGGAGAAAGGGGGTAGATAGCCAAGCCCTCTTTGGCCCAGCAGCCTCAGGGCAGCAGGGAGAGCAAGGGGCCCCCAGTGCACCTAGGTCGGCTCTCCCGCTTCCCACACAGGCAGTGCTGCCGGGGCTGCCAGGGAACTGCCTGAGAGACTGCGGCTCAGCCGAGCTCTCTGAAGGGGCAGGGGGCAGGAACAGACGTGTGCGTGTGGTTCTGCCTTGGCCTGGGAGTGTGGACCCCCTAGCTGGTCCCCAGGCTCAGGGCCATGGGCCCTGAGAGAGGCCCACCCCAAAGCGCTTTTCTCCCGGCTTTGAGACCAGAGTGCGAGCCTTGCGGGAACACCCGGCCAGAGTGCTTGCAAACGGGGATTTGCACGCAGGCGGGGAGGTCTTCCAGAGGGAGAGGGCAGGTCCTGCTCAGAGGCCCCACAGGCCAGAGGCAGAACCCAGCAATGCCCCTGCTCTTGGCCAGCCTTGCCCAGGCCTTCCTGGCCTCCAGGGTAACTGCCCCATGAAGGAACAGGCTGTGGGGAGTGTGTCCAGACATGCCCTTGCGCCTCCCTCCACGCAGCCCTGCCTGGGCCTTTCCCTGGGCCTAGGCCTCTGCTGAGGCCTACTGGGAGTGGAGGTGCTGGCAGGGGCTGTCTCCACACTGCAACAGCCCCGGGGGCAGAGCCTTCTGGCAGAGGGAAGAGGGGAGAAAGGGGGTAGATAGCCAAGCCCTCTTTGGCCCAGCAGCCTCAGGGCAGCAGGGAGAGCAAGGGGCCCCCAGTGCACCTAGGTCGGCTCTCCCGCTTCCCACACAGGCAGTGCTGCCGGGGCTGCCAGGGAACTGCCTGAGAGACTGCGGCTCAGCCGAGCTCTCTGAAGGGGCAGGGGGCAGGAACAGACGTGTGCGTGTGGTTCTGCCTTGGCCTGGGAGTGTGGACCCCCTAGCTGGTCCCCAGGCTCAGGGCCATGGGCCCTGAGAGAGGCCCACCCCAAAGCGCTTTTCTCCCGGCTTTGAGACCAGAGTGCGAGCCTTGCGGGAACACCCGGCCAGAGTGCTTGCAAACGGGGATTTGCACGCAGGCGGGGAGGTCTTCCAGAGGGAGAGGGCAGGTCCTGCTCAGAGGCCCCACAGGCCAGAGGCAGAACCCAGCAATGCCCCTGCTCTTGGCCAGCCTTGCCCAGGCCTTCCTGGCCTCCAGGGTAACTGCCCCATGAAGGAACAGGCTCTGGGGAGTGTGTCCAGACATGCCCTTGCGCCTCCCTCCACGCAGCCCTGCCTGGGCCTTTCCCTGGGCCTAGGCCTCTGCTGAGGCCTACTGGAAGTGGAGGTGCTGGCAGGGGCTGTCTCCACACTGCAACAGCCCCGGGGGCAGAGCCTTAAGGCAGAGGGAAGAGGGGAGAAAGGGGGTAGGTAGCCAAGCCCTCTTTGGCCCAGCAGCCTCAGGGCAGCAGGGAGAGCAAGGGGCCCCCAGTGCACCTAGGTCGGCTCTCCCGCTTCCCACACAGGCAGTGCTGCCGGGGCTGCCAGGGAACTGCCTGAGAGACTGCGGCTCAGCCGAGCTCTCTGAAGGGGCAGGGGGCAGGAACAGACGTGTGCGTGTGGTTCTGCCTTGGCCTGGGAGTGTGGACCCCCTAGCTGGTCCCCAGGCTCAGGGCCATGGGCCCTGAGAGAGGCCCACCCCAAAGCGCTTTTCTCCCGGCTTTGAGACCAGAGTGCGAGCCTTGCGGGAACACCCGGCCAGAGTGCTTGCAAACGGGGATTTGCACGCAGGCGGGGAGGTCTTCCAGAGGGAGAGGGCAGGTCCTGCTCAGAGGCCCCACAGGCCAGAGGCAGAACCCAGCAATGCCCCTGCTCTTGGCCAGCCTTGCCCAGGCCTTCCTGGCCTCCAGGGTAACTGCCCCATGAAGGAACAGGCTCTGGGGAGTGTGTCCAGACATGCCCTTGCGCCTCCCTCCACGCAGCCCTGCCTGGGCCTTTCCCTGGGCCTAGGCCTCTGCTGAGGCCTACTGGGAGTGGAGGTGCTGGCAGGGGCTGTCTCCACACTGCAACAGCCCCGGGGGCAGAGCCTTCTGGCAGAGGGAAGAGGGGAGAAAGGGGGTAGATAGCCAAGCCCTCTTTGGCCCAGCAGCCTCAGGGCAGCAGGGAGAGCAAGGGGCCCCCAGTGCACCTAGGTCGGCTCTCCCGCTTCCCACACAGGCAGTGCTGACGGGGCTGCCAGGGAACTGCCTGAGAGACTGCGGCTCAGCCGAGCTCTCTGAAGGGGCAGGGGGCAGGAACAGACGTGTGCGTGTGGTTCTGCCTTGGCCTGGGAGTGTGGACCCCCTAGCTGGTCCCCAGGCTCAGGGCCATGGGCCCTGAGAGAGGCCCACCCCAAAGCGCTTTTCTCCCGGCTTTGAGACCAGAGTGCGAGCCTTGCGGGAACACCCGGCCAGAGTGCTTGCAAACGGGGATTTGCACGCAGGCGGGGAGGTCTTCCAGAGGGAGAGGGCAGGTCCTGCTCAGAGGCCCCACAGGCCAGAGGCAGAACCCAGCAATGCCCCTGCTCTTGGCCAGCCTTGCCCAGGCCTTCCTGGCCTCCAGGGTAACTGCCCCATGAAGGAACAGGCTCTGGGGAGTGTGTCCAGACATGCCCTTGCGCCTCCCTCCACGCAGCCCTGCCTGGGCCTTTCCCTGGGCCTAGGCCTCTGCTGAGGCCTACTGGGAGTGGAGGTGCTGGCAGGGGCTGTCTCCACACTGCAACAGCCCCGGGGGCAGAGCCTTCTGGCAGAGGGAAGAGGGGAGAAAGGGGGTAGATAGCCAAGCCCTCTTTGGCCCAGCAGCCTCAGGGCAGCAGGGAGAGCAAGGGGCCCCCAGTGCACCTAGGTCGGCTCTCCCGCTTCCCACACAGGCAGTGCTGCCGGGGCTGCCAGGGAACTGCCTGAGAGACTGCGGCTCAGCCGAGCTCTCTGAAGGGGCAGGGGGCAGGAACAGACGTGTGCGTGTGGTTCTGCCTTGGCCTGGGAGTGTGGACCCCCTAGCTGGTCCCCAGGCTCAGGGCCATGGGCCCTGAGAGAGGCCCACCCCAAAGCGCTTTTCTCCCGGCTTTGAGACCAGAGTGCGAGCCTTGCGGGAACACCCGGCCAGAGTGCTTGCAAACGGGGATTTGCACGCAGGCGGGGAGGTCTTCCAGAGGGAGAGGGCAGGTCCTGCTCAGAGGCCCCACAGGCCAGAGGCAGAACCCAGCAATGCCCCTGCTCTTGGCCAGCCTTGCCCAGGCCTTCCTGGCCTCCAGGGTAACTGCCCCATGAAGGAACAGGCTGTGGGGAGTGTGTCCAGACATGCCCTTGCGCCTCCCTCCACGCAGCCCTGCCTGGGCCTTTCCCTGGGCCTAGGCCTCTGCTGAGGCCTACTGGGAGTGGAGGTGCTGGCAGGGGCTGTCTCCACACTGCAACAGCCCCGGGGGCAGAGCCTTCTGGCAGAGGGAAGAGGGGAGAAAGGGGGTAGATAGCCAAGCCCTCTTTGGCCCAGCAGCCTCAGGGCAGCAGGGAGAGCAAGGGGCCCCCAGTGCACCTAGGTCGGCTCTCCCGCTTCCCACACAGGCAGTGCTGCCGGGGCTGCCAGGGAACTGCCTGAGAGACTGCGGCTCAGCCGAGCTCTCTGAAGGGGCAGGGGGCAGGAACAGACGTGTGCGTGTGGTTCTGCCTTGGCCTGGGAGTGTGGACCCCCTAGCTGGTCCCCAGGCTCAGGGCCATGGGCCCTGAGAGAGGCCCACCCCAAAGCGCTTTTCTCCCGGCTTTGAGACCAGAGTGCGAGCCTTGCGGGAACACCCGGCCAGAGTGCTTGCAAACGGGGATTTGCACGCAGGCGGGGAGGTCTTCCAGAGGGAGAGGGCAGGTCCTGCTCAGAGGCCCCACAGGCCAGAGGCAGAACCCCGCAATGCCCCTGCTCTTGGCCAGCCTTGCCCAGGCCTTCCTGGCCTGCAGGGTAGCTGCCCCATGAAGGAACAGGCTGTGGGGAGTGTGTCCAGACATGCCCTTGCGCCTCCCTCCACGCAGCCCTGCCTGGGCCTTTCCCTGGGCCTAGGCCTCTGCTGAGGCCTACTGGGAGTGGAGGTGCTGGCAGGGGCTGTCTCCACACTGCAACAGCCCCGGGGGCAGAGCCTTCTGGCAGAGGGAAGAGGGGAGAAAGGGGGTAGATAGCCAAGCCCTCTTTGGCCCAGCAGCCTCAGGGCAGCAGGGAGAGCAAGGGGCCCACAGTGCACCTAGGTCGGCTCTCCCGCTTCCCACACAGGCAGTGCTGCCGGGGCTGCCAGGGAACTGCCTGAGAGACTGCGGCTCAGCCGAGCTCTCTGAAGGTGCAGGGGGCAGGAACAGACGTGTGCATGTGGTTCTGCCTTGGCCTGGGAGTGTGGACCCCCTAGCTGGTCCCCAGGCTCAGGGCCATGGGCCCTGAGAGAGGCCCACCCCAAAGCGCTTTTCTCCCGGCTTTGAGACCAGAGTGCGAGCCTTGCGGGAACACCCGGCCAGAGTGCTTGCAAACGGGGATTTGCACGCAGGCGGGGAGGTCTTCCAGAGGGAGAGGGCAGGTCCTGCTCAGAGGCCCCACAGGCCAGAGGCAGAACCCAGCAATGCCCCTGCTCTTGGCCAGCCTTGCCCAGGCCTTCCTGGCCTCCAGGGTAACTGCCCCATGAAGGAACAGGCTGTGGGGAGTGTGTCCAGACATGCCCTTGCGCCTCCCTCCACGCAGCCCTGCCTGGGCCTTTCCCTGGGCCTAGGCCTCTGCTGAGGCCTACTGGGAGTGGAGGTGCTGGCAGGGGCTGTCTCCACACTGCAACAGCCCCGGGGGCAGAGCCTTAAGGCAGAGGGAAGAGGGGAGAAAGGGGGTAGGTAGCCAAGCCCTCTTTGGCCCAGCAGCCTCAGGGCAGCAGGGAGAGCAAGGGGCCCCCAGTGCACCTAGTTCGGCTCTCCCGCTTCCCACACAGGCAGTGCTGCCGGGGCTGCCAGGGAACTGCCTGAGAGACTGCGGCTCAGCCGAGCTCTCTGAAGGGGCAGGGGGCAGGAACAGACGTGTGCGTGTGGTTCTGCCTTGGCCTGGGAGTGTGGACCCCCTAGCTGGTCCCCAGGCTCAGGGCCATGGGCCCTGAGAGAGGCCCACCCCAAAGCGCTTTTCTCCCGGCTTTGAGACCAGAGTGCGAGCCTTGCGGGAACACCCGGCCAGAGTGCTTGCAAACGGGGATTTGCACGCAGGCGGGGAGGTCTTCCAGAGGGAGAGGGCAGGTCCTGCTCAGAGGCCCCACAGGCCAGAGGCAGAACCCAGCAATGCCCCTGCTCTTGGCCAGCCCTGCCCAGGCCTTCCTGGCCTCCAGGGTAACTGCCCCATGAAGGAACAGGCTGTGGGGAGTGTGTCCAGACATGCCCTTGCGCCTCCCTCCACGCAGCCCTGCCTGGGCCTTTCCCTGGGCCTAGGCCTCTGCTGAGGCCTACTGGGAGTGGAGGTGCTGGCAGGGGCTGTCTCCACACTGCAACAGCCCCGGGGGCAGAGCCTTCTGGCAGAGGGAAGAGGGGAGAAAGGGGGTAGATAGCCAAGCCCTCTTTGGCCCAGCAGCCTCAGGGTAGCAGGGAGAGCAAGGGGCCCCCAGTGCACCTAGGTCGGCTCTCCCGCTTCCCACACAGGCAGTGCTGCCGGGGCTGCCAGGGAACTGCCTGAGAGACTGCGGCTCAGCCGAGCTCTCTGAAGGGGCAGGGGGCAGGAACAGACGTGTGCGTGTGGTTCTGCCTTGGCCTGGGAGTGTGGACCCCCTAGCTGGTCCCCAGGCTCAGGGCCATGGGCCCTGAGAGAGGCCCACCCCAAAGCGCTTTTCTCCCGGCTTTGAGACCAGAGTGCGAGCCTTGCGGGAACACCCGGCCAGAGTGCTTGCAAACGGGGATTTGCACGCAGGCGGGGAGGTCTTCCAGAGGGAGAGGGCAGGTCCTGCTCAGAGGCCCCACAGGCCAGAGGCAGAACCCAGCAATGCCCCTGCTCTTGGCCAGCCTTGCCCAGGCCTTCCTGGCCTCCAGGGTAACTGCCCCATGAAGGAACAGGCTCTGGGGAGTGTGTCCAGACATGCCCTTGCGCCTCCCTCCACGCAGCCCTGCCTGGGCCTTTCCCTGGGCCTAGGCCTCTGCTGAGGCCTACTGGGAGTGGAGGTGCTGGCAGGGGCTGTCTCCACACTGCAACAGCCCCGGGGGCAGAGCCTTCTGGCAGAGGGAAGAGGGGAGAAAGGGGGTAGATAGCCAAGCCCTCTTTGGCCCAGCAGCCTCAGGGCAGCAGGGAGAGCAAGGGGCCCCCAGTGCACCTAGGTCGGCTCTCCCGCTTCCCACACAGGCAGTGCTGCCGGGGCTGCCAGGGAACTGCCTGAGAGACTGCGGCTCAGCCGAGCTCTCTGAAGGGGCAGGGGGCAGGAACAGACGTGTGCGTGGGGTTCTGCCTTGGCCTGGGAGTGTGGACCCCCTAGCTGGTCCCCAGGCTCAGGGCCATGGGCCCTGAGAGAGGCCCACCCCAAAGCGCTTTTCTCCCGGCTTTGAGACCAGAGTGCGAGCCTTGCGGGAACACCCGGCCAGAGTGCTTGCAAACGGGGATTTGCACGCAGGCGGGGAGGTCTTCCAGAGGGAGAGGGCAGGTCCTGCTCAGAGGCCCCACAGGCCAGAGGCAGAACCCAGCAATGCCCCTGCTCTTGGCCAGCCTTGCCCAGGCCTTCCTGGCCTCCAGGGTAACTGCCCCATGAAGGAACAGGCTGTGGGGAGTGTGTCCAGACATGCCCTTGCGCCTCCCTCCACGCAGCCCTGCCTGGGCCTTTCCCTGGGCCTAGGCCTCTGCTGAGGCCTACTGGGAGTGGAGGTGCTGGCAGGGGCTGTCTCCACACTGCAACAGCCCCGGGGGCAGAGCCTTAAGGCAGAGGGAAGAGGGGAGAAAGGGGGTAGGTAGCCAAGCCCTCTTTGGCCCAGCAGCCTCAGGGCAGCAGGGAGAGCAAGGGGCCCCCAGTGCACCTAGGTCGGCTCTCCCGCTTCCCACACAGGCAGTGCTGCCGGGGCTGCCAGGGAACTGCCTGAGAGACTGCGGCTCAGCCGAGCTCTCTGAAGGGGCAGGGGGCAGGAACAGACGTGTGCGTGTGGTTCTGCCTTGGCCTGGGAGTGTGGACCCCCTAGCTGGTCCCCAGGCTCAGGGCCATGGGCCCTGAGAGAGGCCCACCCCAAAGCGCTTTTCTCCCGGCTTTGAGACCAGAGTGCGAGCCTTGCGGGAACACCCGGCAAAAGTGCTTGCAAACGGGGATTTGCACGCAGGCGGGGAGGTCTTCCAGAGGGAGAGGGCAGGTCCTGCTCAGAGGCCCCACAGGCCAGAGGCAGAACCCAGCAATGCCCCTGCTCTTGGCCAGCCTTGCCCAGGCCTTCCTGGCCTCCAGGGTAACTGCCCCATGAAGGAACAGGCTCTGGGGAGTGTGTCCAGACATGCCCTTGCGCCTCCCTCCACGCAGCCCTGCCTGGGCCTTTCCCTGGGCCTAGGCCTCTGCTGAGGCCTACTGGGAGTGGAGGTGCTGGCAGGGGCTGTCTCCACACTGCAACAGCCCCGGGGGCAGAGCCTTCTGGCAGAGGGAAGAGGGGAGAAAGGGGGTAGATAGCCAAGCCCTCTTTGGCCCAGCAGCCTCAGGGCAGCAGGGAGAGCAAGGGGCCCCCAGTGCACCTAGGTCGGCTCTCCCGCTTCCCACACAGGCAGTGCTGCCGGGGCTGCCAGGGAACTGCCTGAGAGACTGCGGCTCAGCCGAGCTCTCTGAAGGGGCAGGGGGCAGGAACAGACGTGTGCGTGTGGTTCTGCCTTGGCCTGGGAGTGTGGACCCCCTAGCTGGTCCCCAGGCTCAGGGCCATGGGCCCTGAGAGAGGCCCACCCCAAAGCGCTTTTCTCCCGGCTTTGAGACCAGAGTGCGAGCCTTGCGGGAACACCCGGCCAGAGTGCTTGCAAACGGGGATTTGCACGCAGGCGGGGAGGTCTTCCAGAGGGAGAGGGCAGGTCCTGCTCAGAGGCCCCACAGGCCAGAGGCAGAACCCAGCAATGCCCCTGCTCTTGGCCAGCCTTGCCCAGGCCTTCCTGGCCTCCAGGGTAACTGCCCCATGAAGGAACAGGCTGTGGGGAGTGTGTCCAGACATGCCCTTGCGCCTCCCTCCACGCAGCCCTGCCTGGGCCTTTCCCTGGGCCTAGGCCTCTGCTGAGGCCTACTGGGAGTGGAGGTGCTGGCAGGGGCTGTCTCCACACTGCAACAGCCCCGGGGGCAGAGCCTTCTGGCAGAGGGAAGAGGGGAGAAAGGGGGTAGATAGCCAAGCCCTCTTTGGCCCAGCAGCCTCAGGGCAGCAGGGAGAGCAAGGGGCCCCCAGTGCTCCTAGGTCGGCTCTCCCGCTTCCCACACAGGCAGTGCTGCCGGGGCTGCCAGGGAACTGCCTGAGAGACTGCGGCTCAGCCGAGCTCTCTGAAGGGGCAGGGGGCAGGAACAGACGTGTGCGTGGGGTTCTGCCTTGGCCTGGGAGTGTGGACCCCCTAGCTGGTCCCCAGGCTCAGGGCCATGGGCCCTGAGAGAGGCCCACCCCAAAGCGCTTTTCTCCCGGCTTTGAGACCAGAGTGCGAGCCTTGCGGGAACACCCGGCAAGAGTGCTTGCAAACGGGGATTTGCACGCAGGCGGGGAGGTCTTCCAGAGGGAGAGGGCAGGTCCTGCTCAGAGGCCCCACAGGCCAGAGGCAGAACCCAGCAATGCCCCTGCTCTTGGCCAGCCTTGCCCAGGCCTTCCTGGCCTCCAGGGTAACTGCCCCATGAAGGAACAGGCTGTGGGGAGTGTGTCCAGACATGCCCTTGCGCCTCCCTCCACGCAGCCCTGCCTGGGCCTTTCCCTGGGCCTAGGCCTCTGCTGAGGCCTACTGGGAGTGGAGGTGCTGGCAGGGGCTGTCTCCACACTGCAACAGCCCCGGGGGCAGAGCCTTCTGGCAGAGGGAAGAGGGGAGAAAGGGGGTAGATAGCCAAGCCCTCTTTGGCCCAGCAGCCTCAGGGCAGCAGGGAGAGCAAGGGGCCCCCAGTGCTCCTAGGTCGGCTCTCCCGCTTCCCACACAGGCAGTGCTGCCGGGGCTGCCAGGGAACTGCCTGAGAGACTGCGGCTCAGCCGAGCTCTCTGAAGGGGCAGGGGGCAGGAACAGACGTGTGCGTGTGGTTCTGCCTTGGCCTGGGAGTGTGGACCCCCTAGCTGGTCCCCAGGCTCAGGGCCATGGGCCCTGAGAGAGGCCCACCCCAAAGCGCTTTTCTCCCGGCTTTGAGACCAGAGTGCGAGCCTTGCGGGAACACCCGGCCAGAGTGCTTGCAAACGGGGATTTGCACGCAGGCGGGGAGGTCTTCCAGAGGGAGAGGGCAGGTCCTGCTCAGAGGCCCCACAGGCCAGAGGCAGAACCCAGCAATGCCCCTGCTCTTGGCCAGCCTTGCCCAGGCCTTCCTGGCCTCCAGGGTAACTGCCCCATGAAGGAACAGGCTGTGGGGAGTGTGTCCAGACATGCCCTTGCGCCTCCCTCCACGCAGCCCTGCCTGGGCCTTTCCCTGGGCCTAGGCCTCTGCTGAGGCCTACTGGGAGTGGAGGTGCTGGCAGGGGCTGTCTCCACACTGCAACAGCCCCGGGGGCAGAGCCTTCTGGCAGAGGGAAGAGGGGAGAAAGGGGGTAGATAGCCAAGCCCTCTTTGGCCCAGCAGCCTCAGGGCAGCAGGGAGAGCAAGGGGCCCCCAGTGCACCTAGGTCGGCTCTCCCGCTTCCCACACAGGCAGTGCTGCCGGGGCTGCCAGGGAACTGCCTGAGAGACTGCGGCTCAGCCGAGCTCTCTGAAGGGGCAGGGGGCAGGAACAGACGTGTGCGTGTGGTTCTGCCTTGGCCTGGGAGTGTGGACCCCCTAGCTGGTCCCCAGGCTCAGGGCCATGGGCCCTGAGAGAGGCCCACCCCAAAGCGCTTTTCTCCCGGCTTTGAGACCAGAGTGCGAGCCTTGCGGGAACACCCGGCCAGAGTGCTTGCAAACGGGGATTTGCACGCAGGCGGGGAGGTCTTCCAGAGGGAGAGGGCAGGTCCTGCTCAGAGGCCCCACAGGCCAGAGGCAGAACCCAGCAATGCCCCTGCTCTTGGCCAGCCTTGCCCAGGCCTTCCTGGCCTCCAGGGTAACTGCCCCATGAAGGAACAGGCTGTGGGGAGTGTGTCCAGACATGCCCTTGCGCCTCCCTCCACGCAGCCCTGCCTGGGCCTTTCCCTGGGCCTAGGCCTCTGCTGAGGCCTACTGGGAGTGGAGGTGCTGGCAGGGGCTGTCTCCACACTGCAACAGCCCCGGGGGCAGAGCCTTCTGGCAGAGGGAAGAGGGGAGAAAGGGGGTAGATAGCCAAGCCCTCTTTGGCCCAGCAGCCTCAGGGCAGCAGGGAGAGCAAGGGGCCCCCAGTGCTCCTAGGTCAGCTCTCCCGCTTCCCACACAGGCAGTGCTGCCGGGGCTGCCAGGGAACTGCCTGAGAGACTGAGGCTCAGCCGAGCTCTCTGAAGGGGCAGGGGGCAGGAACAGACGTGTGCGTGGGGTTCTGCCTTGGCCTGGGAGTGTGGACCCCCTAGCTGGTCCCCAGGCTCAGGGCCATGGGCCCTGAGAGAGGCCCACCCCAAAGCGCTTTTCTCCCGGCTTTGAGACCAGAGTGCGAGCCTTGCGGGAACACCCGGCAAGAGTGCTTGCAAACGGGGATTTGCACGCAGGCGGGGAGGTCTTCCAGAGGGAGAGGGCAGGTCCTGCTCAGAGGCCCCACAGGCCAGAGGCAGAACCCAGCAATGCCCCTGCTCTTGGCCAGCCTTGCCCAGGCCTTCCTGGCCTCCAGGGTAACTGCCCCATGAAGGAACAGGCTGTGGGGAGTGTGTCCAGACATGCCCTTGCGCCTCCCTCCACGCAGCCCTGCCTGGGCCTTTCCCTGGGCCTAGGCCTCTGCTGAGGCCTACTGGGAGTGGAGGTGCTGGCAGGGGCTGTCTCCACACTGCAACAGCCCCGGGGGCAGAGCCTTCTGGCAGAGGGAAGAGGGGAGAAAGGGGGTAGATAGCCAAGCCCTCTTTGGCCCAGCAGCCTCAGGGCAGCAGGGAGAGCAAGGGGCCCCCAGTGCACCTAGGTCGGCTCTCCCGCTTCCCACACAGGCAGTGCTGCCGGGGCTGCCAGGGAACTGCCTGAGAGACTGCGGCTCAGCCGAGCTCTCTGAAGGGGCAGGGGGCAGGAACAGACGTGTGCGTGTGGTTCTGCCTTGGCCTGGGAGTGTGGACCCCCTAGCTGGTCCCCAGGCTCAGGGCCATGGGCCCTGAGAGAGGCCCACCCCAAAGCGCTTTTCTCCCGGCTTTGAGACCAGAGTGCGAGCCTTGCGGGAACACCCGGCCAGAGTGCTTGCAAACGGGGATTTGCACGCAGGCGGGGAGGTCTTCCAGAGGGAGAGGGCAGGTCCTGCTCAGAGGCCCCACAGGCCAGAGGCAGAACCCAGCAATGCCCCTGCTCTTGGCCAGCCTTGCCCAGGCCTTCCTGGCCTCCAGGGTAACTGCCCCATGAAGGAACAGGCTGTGGGGAGTGTGTCCAGACATGCCCTTGCGCCTCCCTCCACGCAGCCCTGCCTGGGCCTTTCCCTGGGCCTAGGCCTCTGCTGAGGCCTACTGGGAGTGGAGGTGCTGGCAGGGGCTGTCTCCACACTGCAACAGCCCCGGGGGCAGAGCCTTCTGGCAGAGGGAAGAGGGGAGAAAGGGGGTAGATAGCCAAGCCCTCTTTGGCCCAGCAGCCTCAGGGCAGCAGGGAGAGCAAGGGGCCCCCAGTGCACCTAGGTCGGCTCTCCCGCTTCCCACACAGGCAGTGCTGCCGGGGCTGCCAGGGAACTGCCTGAGAGACTGCGGCTCAGCCGAGCTCTCTGAAGGGGCAGGGGGCAGGAACAGACGTGTGCGTGTGGTTCTGCCTTGGCCTGGGAGTGTGGACCCCCTAGCTGGTCCCCAGGCTCAGGGCCATGGGCCCTGAGAGAGGCCCACCCCAAAGCGCTTTTCTCCCGGCTTTGAGACCAGAGTGCGAGCCTTGCGGGAACACCCGGCCAGAGTGCTTGCAAACGGGGATTTGCACGCAGGCGGGGAGGTCTTCCAGAGGGAGAGGGCAGGTCCTGCTCAGAGGCCCCACAGGCCAGAGGCAGAACCCAGCAATGCCCCTGCTCTTGGCCAGCCTTGCCCAGGCCTTCCTGGCCTCCAGGGTAACTGCCCCATGAAGGAACAGGCTGTGGGGAGTGTGTCCAGACATGCCCTTGCGCCTCCCTCCACGCAGCCCTGCCTGGGCCTTTCCCTGGGCCTAGGCCTCTGCTGAGGCCTACTGGGAGTGGAGGTGCTGGCAGGGGCTGTCTCCACACTGCAACAGCCCCGGGGGCAGAGCCTTCTGGCAGAGGGAAGAGGGGAGAAAGGGGGTAGATAGCCAAGCCCTCTTTGGCCCAGCAGCCTCAGGGCAGCAGGGAGAGCAAGGGGCCCCCAGTGCACCTAGGTCGGCTCTCCCGCTTCCCACACAGGCAGTGCTGCCGGGGCTGCCAGGGAACTGCCTGAGAGACTGCGGCTCAGCCGAGCTCTCTGAAGGGGCAGGGGGCAGGAACAGACGTGTGCGTGTGGTTCTGCCTTGGCCTGGGAGTGTGGACCCCCTAGCTGGTCCCCAGGCTCAGGGCCATGGGCCCTGAGAGAGGCCCACCCCAAAGCGCTTTTCTCCCGGCTTTGAGACCAGAGTGCGAGCCTTGCGGGAACACCCGGCCAGAGTGCTTGCAAACGGGGATTTGCACGCAGGCGGGGAGGTCTTCCAGAGGGAGAGGGCAGGTCCTGCTCAGAGGCCCCACAGGCCAGAGGCAGAACCCAGCAATGCCCCTGCTCTTGGCCAGCCTTGCCCAGGCCTTCCTGGCCTCCAGGGTAACTGCCCCATGAAGGAACAGGCTGTGGGGAGTGTGTCCAGACATGCCCTTGCGCCTCCCTCCACGCAGCCCTGCCTGGGCCTTTCCCTGGGCCTAGGCCTCTGCTGAGGCCTACTGGGAGTGGAGGTGCTGGCAGGGGCTGTCTCCACACTGCAACAGCCCCGGGGGCAGAGCCTTCTGGCAGAGGGAAGAGGGGAGAAAGGGGGTAGATAGCCAAGCCCTCTTTGGCCCAGCAGCCTCAGGGCAGCAGGGAGAGCAAGGGGCCCCCAGTGCACCTAGGTCGGCTCTCCCGCTTCCCACACAGGCAGTGCTGCCGGGGCTGCCAGGGAACTGCCTGAGAGACTGCGGCTCAGCCGAGCTCTCTGAAGGGGCAGGGGGCAGGAACAGACGTGTGCGTGTGGTTCTGCCTTGGCCTGGGAGTGTGGACCCCCTAGCTGGTCCCCAGGCTCAGGGCCATGGGCCCTGAGAGAGGCCCACCCCAAAGCGCTTTTCTCCCGGCTTTGAGACCAGAGTGCGAGCCTTGCGGGAACACCCGGCCAGAGTGCTTGCAAACGGGGATTTGCACGCAGGCGGGGAGGTCTTCCAGAGGGAGAGGGCAGGTCCTGCTCAGAGGCCCCACAGGCCAGAGGCAGAACCCAGCAATGCCCCTGCTCTTGGCCAGCCTTGCCCAGGCCTTCCTGGCCTCCAGGGTAACTGCCCCATGAAGGAACAGGCTGTGGGGAGTGTGTCCAGACATGCCCTTGCGCCTCCCTCCACGCAGCCCTGCCTGGGCCTTTCCCTGGGCCTAGGCCTCTGCTGAGGCCTACTGGGAGTGGAGGTGCTGGCAGGGGCTGTCTCCACACTGCAACAGCCCCGGGGGCAGAGCCTTCTGGCAGAGGGAAGAGGGGAGAAAGGGGGTAGATAGCCAAGCCCTCTTTGGCCCAGCAGCCTCAGGGCAGCAGGGAGAGCAAGGGGCCCCCAGTGCTCCTAGGTCGGCTCTCCCGCTTCCCACACAGGCAGTGCTGCCGGGGCTGCCAGGGAACTGCCTGAGAGACTGCGGCTCAGCCGAGCTCTCTGAAGGGGCAGGGGGCAGGAACAGACGTGTGCGTGTGGTTCTGCCTTGGCCTGGGAGTGTGGACCCCCTAGCTGGTCCCCAGGCTCAGGGCCATGGGCCCTGAGAGAGGCCCACCCCAAAGCGCTTTTCTCCCGGCTTTGAGACCAGAGTGCGAGCCTTGCGGGAACACCCGGCCAGAGTGCTTGCAAACGGGGATTTGCACGCAGGCGGGGAGGTCTTCCAGAGGGAGAGGGCAGGTCCTGCTCAGAGGCCCCACAGGCCAGAGGCAGAACCCAGCAATGCCCCTGCTCTTGGCCAGCCTTGCCCAGGCCTTCCTGGCCTCCAGGGTAACTGCCCCATGAAGGAACAGGCTCTGGGGAGTGTGTCCAGACATGCCCTTGCGCCTCCCTCCACGCAGCCCTGCCTGGGCCTTTCCCTGGGCCTAGGCCTCTGCTGAGGCCTACTGGGAGTGGAGGTGCTGGCAGGGGCTGTCTCCACACTGCAACAGCCCCGGGGGCAGAGCCTTCTGGCAGAGGGAAGAGGGGAGAAAGGGGGTAGATAGCCAAGCCCTCTTTGGCCCAGCAGCCTCAGGGCAGCAGGGAGAGCAAGGGGCCCCCAGTGCTCCTAGGTCGGCTCTCCCGCTTCCCACACAGGCAGTGCTGCCGGGGCTGCCAGGGAACTGCCTGAGAGACTGCGGCTCAGCCGAGCTCTCTGAAGGGGCAGGGGGCAGGAACAGACGTGTGCGTGGGGTTCTGCCTTGGCCTGGGAGTGTGGACCCCCTAGCTGGTCCCCAGGCTCAGGGCCATGGGCCCTGAGAGAGGCCCACCCCAAAGCGCTTTTCTCCCGGCTTTGAGACCAGAGTGCGAGCCTTGCGGGAACACCCGGCAAGAGTGCTTGCAAACGGGGATTTGCACGCAGGCGGGGAGGTCTTCCAGAGGGAGAGGGCAGGTCCTGCTCAGAGGCCCCACAGGCCAGAGGCAGAACCCAGCAATGCCCCTGCTCTTGGCCAGCCTTGCCCAGGCCTTCCTGGCCTCCAGGGTAACTGCCCCATGAAGGAACAGGCTGTGGGGAGTGTGTCCAGACATGCCCTTGCGCCTCCCTCCACGCAGCCCTGCCTGGGCCTTTCCCTGGGCCTAGGCCTCTGCTGAGGCCTACTGGGAGTGGAGGTGCTGGCAGGGGCTGTCTCCACACTGCAACAGCCCCGGGGGCAGAGCCTTCTGGCAGAGGGAAGAGGGGAGAAAGGGGGTAGATAGCCAAGCCCTCTTTGGCCCAGCAGCCTCAGGGCAGCAGGGAGAGCAAGGGGCCCCCAGTGCTCCTAGGTCGGCTCTCCCGCTTCCCACACAGGCAGTGCTGCCGGGGCTGCCAGGGAACTGCCTGAGAGACTGCGGCTCAGCCGAGCTCTCTGAAGGGGCAGGGGGCAGGAACAGACGTGTGCGTGTGGTTCTGCCTTGGCCTGGGAGTGTGGACCCCCTAGCTGGTCCCCAGGCTCAGGGCCATGGGCCCTGAGAGAGGCCCACCCCAAAGCGCTTTTCTCCCGGCTTTGAGACCAGAGTGCGAGCCTTGCGGGAACACCCGGCCAGAGTGCTTGCAAACGGGGATTTGCACGCAGGCGGGGAGGTCTTCCAGAGGGAGAGGGCAGGTCCTGCTCAGAGGCCCCACAGGCCAGAGGCAGAACCCAGCAATGCCCCTGCTCTTGGCCAGCCTTGCCCAGGCCTTCCTGGCCTCCAGGGTAACTGCCCCATGAAGGAACAGGCTGTGGGGAGTGTGTCCAGACATGCCCTTGCGCCTCCCTCCACGCAGCCCTGCCTGGGCCTTTCCCTGGGCCTAGGCCTCTGCTGAGGCCTACTGGGAGTGGAGGTGCTGGCAGGGGCTGTCTCCACACTGCAACAGCCCCGGGGGCAGAGCCTTCTGGCAGAGGGAAGAGGGGAGAAAGGGGGTAGATAGCCAAGCCCTCTTTGGCCCAGCAGCCTCAGGGCAGCAGGGAGAGCAAGGGGCCCCCAGTGCTCCTAGGTCGGCTCTCCCGCTTCCCACACAGGCAGTGCTGCCGGGGCTGCCAGGGAACTGCCTGAGAGACTGCGGCTCAGCCGAGCTCTCTGAAGGGGCAGGGGGCAGGAACAGACGTGTGCGTGTGGTTCTGCCTTGGCCTGGGAGTGTGGACCCCCTAGCTGGTCCCCAGGCTCAGGGCCATGGGCCCTGAGAGAGGCCCACCCCAAAGCGCTTTTCTCCCGGCTTTGAGACCAGAGTGCGAGCCTTGCGGGAACACCCGGCCAGAGTGCTTGCAAACGGGGATTTGCACGCAGGCGGGGAGGTCTTCCAGAGGGAGAGGGCAGGTCCTGCTCAGAGGCCCCACAGGCCAGAGGCAGAACCCAGCAATGCCCCTGCTCTTGGCCAGCCTTGCCCAGGCCTTCCTGGCCTCCAGGGTAACTGCCCCATGAAGGAACAGGCTGTGGGGAGTGTGTCCAGACATGCCCTTGCGCCTCCCTCCACGCAGCCCTGCCTGGGCCTTTCCCTGGGCCTAGGCCTCTGCTGAGGCCTACTGGGAGTGGAGGTGCTGGCAGGGGCTGTCTCCACACTGCAACAGCCCCTGGGGCAGAGCCTTCTGGCAGAGGGAAGAGGGGAGAAAGGGGGTAGATAGCCAAGCCCTCTTTGGCCCAGCAGCCTCAGGGCAGCAGGGAGAGCAAGGGGCCCCCAGTGCTCCTAGGTCGGCTCTCCCGCTTCCCACACAGGCAGTGCTGCCGGGGCTGCCAGGGAACTGCCTGAGAGACTGCGGCTCAGCCGAGCTCTCTGAAGGGGCAGGGGGCAGGAACAGACGTGTGCGTGGGGTTCTGCCTTGGCCTGGGAGTGTGGACCCCCTAGCTGGTCCCCAGGCTCAGGGCCATGGGCCCTGAGAGAGGCCCACCCCAAAGCGCTTTTCTCCCGGCTTTGAGACCAGAGTGCGAGCCTTGCGGGAACACCCGGCAAGAGTGCTTGCAAACGGGGATTTGCACGCAGGCGGGGAGGTCTTCCAGAGGGAGAGGGCAGGTCCTGCTCAGAGGCCCCACAGGCCAGAGGCAGAACCCAGCAATGCCCCTGCTCTTGGCCAGCCTTGCCCAGGCCTTCCTGGCCTCCAGGGTAACTGCCCCATGAAGGAACAGGCTGTGGGGAGTGTGTCCAGACATGCCCTTGCGCCTCCCTCCACGCAGCCCTGCCTGGGCCTTTCCCTGGGCCTAGGCCTCTGCTGAGGCCTACTGGGAGTGGAGGTGCTGGCAGGGGCTGTCTCCACACTGCAACAGCCCCGGGGGCAGAGCCTTCTGGCAGAGGGAAGAGGGGAGAAAGGGGGTAGATAGCCAAGCCCTCTTTGGCCCAGCAGCCTCAGGGCAGCAGGGAGAGCAAGGGGCCCCCAGTGCTCCTAGGTCGGCTCTCCCGCTTCCCACACAGGCAGTGCTGCCGGGGCTGCCAGGGATCTGCCTGAGAGACTGCGGCTCAGCCGAGCTCTCTGAAGGGGCAGGGGGCAGGAACAGACGTGTGCGTGTGGTTCTGCCTTGGCCTGGGAGTGTGGACCCCCTAGCTGGTCCCCAGGCTCAGGGCCATGGGCCCTGAGAGAGGCCCACCCCAAAGCGCTTTTCTCCCGGCTTTGAGACCAGAGTGCGAGCCTTGCGGGAACACCCGGCCAGAGTGCTTGCAAACGGGGATTTGCACGCAGGCGGGGAGGTCTTCCAGAGGGAGAGGGCAGGTCCTGCTCAGAGGCCCCACAGGCCAGAGGCAGAACCCAGCAATGCCCCTGCTCTTGGCCAGCCTTGCCCAGGCCTTCCTGGCCTCCAGGGTAACTGCCCCATGAAGGAACAGGCTGTGGGGAGTGTGTCCAGACATGCCCTTGCGCCTCCCTCCACGCAGCCCTGCCTGGGCCTTTCCCTGGGCCTAGGCCTCTGCTGAGGCCTACTGGGAGTGGAGGTGCTGGCAGGGGCTGTCTCCACACTGCAACAGCCCCGGGGGCAGAGCCTTCTGGCAGAGGGAAGAGGGGAGAAAGGGGGTAGATAGCCAAGCCCTCTTTGGCCCAGCAGCCTCAGGGCAGCAGGGAGAGCAAGGGGCCCCCAGTGCTCCTAGGTCGGCTCTCCCGCTTCCCACACAGGCAGTGCTGCCGGGGCTGCCAGGGAACTGCCTGAGAGACTGCGGCTCAGCCGAGCTCTCTGAAGGGGCAGGGGGCAGGAACAGACGTGTGCGTGGGGTTCTGCCTTGGCCTGGGAGTGTGGACCCCCTAGCTGGTCCCCAGGCTCAGGGCCATGGGCCCTGAGAGAGGCCCACCCCAAAGCGCTTTTCTCCCGGCTTTGAGACCAGAGTGCGAGCCTTGCGGGAACACCCGGCAAGAGTGCTTGCAAACGGGGATTTGCACGCAGGCGGGGAGGTCTTCCAGAGGGAGAGGGCAGGTCCTGCTCAGAGGCCCCACAGGCCAGAGGCAGAACCCAGCAATGCCCCTGCTCTTGGCCAGCCTTGCCCAGGCCTTCCTGGCCTCCAGGGTAACTGCCCCATGAAGGAACAGGCTGTGGGGAGTGTGTCCAGACATGCCCTTGCGCCTCCCTCCACGCAGCCCTGCCTGGGCCTTTCCCTGGGCCTAGGCCTCTGCTGAGGCCTACTGGGAGTGGAGGTGCTGGCAGGGGCTGTCTCCACACTGCAACAGCCCCGGGGGCAGAGCCTTCTGGCAGAGGGAAGAGGGGAGAAAGGGGGTAGATAGCCAAGCCCTCTTTGGCCCAGCAGCCTCAGGGCAGCAGGGAGAGCAAGGGGCCCCCAGTGCTCCTAGGTCGGCTCTCCCGCTTCCCACACAGGCAGTGCTGCCGGGGCTGCCAGGGAACTGCCTGAGAGACTGCGGCTCAGCCGAGCTCTCTGAAGGGGCAGGGGGCAGGAACAGACGTGTGCGTGTGGTTCTGCCTTGGCCTGGGAGTGTGGACCCCCTAGCTGGTCCCCAGGCTCAGGGCCATGGGCCCTGAGAGAGGCCCACCCCAAAGCGCTTTTCTCCCGGCTTTGAGACCAGAGTGCGAGCCTTGCGGGAACACCCGGCCAGAGTGCTTGCAAACGGGGATTTGCACGCAGGCGGGGAGGTCTTCCAGAGGGAGAGGGCAGGTCCTGCTCAGAGGCCCCACAGGCCAGAGGCAGAACCCAGCAATGCCCCTGCTCTTGGCCAGCCTTGCCCAGGCCTTCCTGGCCTCCAGGGTAACTGCCCCATGAAGGAACAGGCTGTGGGGAGTGTGTCCAGACATGCCCTTGCGCCTCCCTCCACGCAGCCCTGCCTGGGCCTTTTCCTGGGCCTAGGCCTCTGCTGAGGCCTACTGGGAGTGGAGGTGCTGGCAGGGGCTGTCTCCACACTGCAACAGCCCCGGGGGCAGAGCCTTCTGGCAGAGGGAAGAGGGGAGAAAGGGGGTAGATAGCCAAGCCCTCTTTGGCCCAGCAGCCTCAGGGCAGCAGGGAGAGCAAGGGGCCCCCAGTGCTCCTAGGTCGGCTCTCCCGCTTCCCACACAGGCAGTGCTGCCGGGGCTGCCAGGGAACTGCCTGAGAGACTGCGGCTCAGCCGAGCTCTCTGAAGGGGCAGGGGGCAGGAACAGACGTGTGCGTGTGGTTCTGCCTTGGCCTGGGAGTGTGGACCCCCTAGCTGGTCCCCAGGCTCAGGGCCATGGGCCCTGAGAGAGGCCCACCCCAAAGCGCTTTTCTCCCGGCTTTGAGACCAGAGTGCGAGCCTTGCGGGAACACCCGGCCAGAGTGCTTGCAAACGGGGATTTGCACGCAGGCGGGGAGGTCTTCCAGAGGGAGAGGGCAGGTCCTGCTCAGAGGCCCCACAGGCCAGAGGCAGAACCCAGCAATGCCCCTGCTCTTGGCCAGCCTTGCCCAGGCCTTCCTGGCCTCCAGGGTAACTGCCCCATGAAGGAACAGGCTGTGGGGAGTGTGTCCAGACATGCCCTTGCGCCTCCCTCCACGCAGCCCTGCCTGGGCCTTTCCCTGGGCCTAGGCCTCTGCTGAGGCCTACTGGGAGTGGAGGTGCTGGCAGGGGCTGTCTCCACACTGCAACAGCCCCGGGGGCAGAGCCTTCTGGCAGAGGGAAGAGGGGAGAAAGGGGGTAGATAGCCAAGCCCTCTTTGGCCCAGCAGCCTCAGGGCAGCAGGGAGAGCAAGGGGCCCCCAGTGCTCCTAGGTCGGCTCTCCCGCTTCCCACACAGGCAGTGCTGCCGGGGCTGCCAGGGAACTGCCTGAGAGACTGCGGCTCAGCCGAGCTCTCTGAAGGGGCAGGGGGCAGGAACAGACGTGTGCGTGGGGTTCTGCCTTGGCCTGGGAGTGTGGACCCCCTAGCTGGTCCCCAGGCTCAGGGCCATGGGCCCTGAGAGAGGCCCACCCCAAAGCGCTTTTCTCCCGGCTTTGAGACCAGAGTGCGAGCCTTGCGGGAACACCCGGCAAGAGTGCTTGCAAACGGGGATTTGCACGCAGGCGGGGAGGTCTTCCAGAGGGAGAGGGCAGGTCCTGCTCAGAGGCCCCACAGGCCAGAGGCAGAACCCAGCAATGCCCCTGCTCTTGGCCAGCCTTGCCCAGGCCTTCCTGGCCTCCAGGGTAACTGCCCCATGAAGGAACAGGCTGTGGGGAGTGTGTCCAGACATGCCCTTGCGCCTCCCTCCACGCAGCCCTGCCTGGGCCTTTCCCTGGGCCTAGGCCTCTGCTGAGGCCTACTGGGAGTGGAGGTGCTGGCAGGGGCTGTCTCCACACTGCAACAGCCCCGGGGGCAGAGCCTTCTGGCAGAGGGAAGAGGGGAGAAAGGGGGTAGATAGCCAAGCCCTCTTTGGCCCAGCAGCCTCAGGGCAGCAGGGAGAGCAAGGGGCCCCCAGTGCTCCTAGGTCGGCTCTCCCGCTTCCCACACAGGCAGTGCTGCCGGGGCTGCCAGGGAACTGCCTGAGAGACTGCGGCTCAGCCGAGCTCTCTGAAGGGGCAGGGGGCAGGAACAGACGTGTGCGTGGGGTTCTGCCTTGGCCTGGGAGTGTGGACCCCCTAGCTGGTCCCCAGGCTCAGGGCCATGGGCCCTGAGAGAGGCCCACCCCAAAGCGCTTTTCTCCCGGCTTTGAGACCAGAGTGCGAGCCTTGCGGGAACACCCGGCCAGAGTGCTTGCAAACGGGGATTTGCACGCAGGCGGGGAGGTCTTCCAGAGGGAGAGGGCAGGTCCTGCTCAGAGGCCCCACAGGCCAGAGGCAGAACCCAGCAATGCCCCTGCTCTTGGCCAGCCTTGCCCAGGCCTTCCTGGCCTCCAGGGTAACTGCCCCATGAAGGAACAGGCTGTGGGGAGTGTGTCCAGACATGCCCTTGCGCCTCCCTCCACGCAGCCCTGCCTGGGCCTTTCCCTGGGCCTAGGCCTCTGCTGAGGCCTACTGGGAGTGGAGGTGCTGGCAGGGGCTGTCTCCACACTGCAACAGCCCCGGGGGCAGAGCCTTCTGGCAGAGGGAAGAGGGGAGAAAGGGGGTAGATAGCCAAGCCCTCTTTGGCCCAGCAGCCTCAGGGCAGCAGGGAGAGCAAGGGGCCCCCAGTGCTCCTAGGTCGGCTCTCCCGCTTCCCACACAGGCAGTGCTGCCGGGGCTGCCAGGGAACTGCCTGAGAGACTGCGGCTCAGCCGAGCTCTCTGAAGGGGCAGGGGGCAGGAACAGACGTGTGCGTGTGGTTCTGCCTTGGCCTGGGAGTGTGGACCCCCTAGCTGGTCCCCAGGCTCAGGGCCATGGGCCCTGAGAGAGGCCCACCCCAAAGCGCTTTTCTCCCGGCTTTGAGACCAGAGTGCGAGCCTTGCGGGAACACCCGGCCAGAGTGCTTGCAAACGGGGATTTGCACGCAGGCGGGGAGGTCTTCCAGAGGGAGAGGGCAGGTCCTGCTCAGAGGCCCCACAGGCCAGAGGCAGAACCCAGCAATGCCCCTGCTCTTGGCCAGCCTTGCCCAGGCCTTCCTGGCCTCCAGGGTAACTGCCCCATGAAGGAACAGGCTGTGGGGAGTGTGTCCAGACATGCCCTTGCGCCTCCCTCCACGCAGCCCTGCCTGGGCCTTTCCCTGGGCCTAGGCCTCTGCTGAGGCCTACTGGGAGTGGAGGTGCTGGCAGGGGCTGTCTCCACACTGCAACAGCCCCTGGGGCAGAGCCTTCTGGCAGAGGGAAGAGGGGAGAAAGGGGGTAGATAGCCAAGCCCTCTTTGGCCCAGCAGCCTCAGGGCAGCAGGGAGAGCAAGGGGCCCCCAGTGCTCCTAGGTCGGCTCTCCCGCTTCCCACACAGGCAGTGCTGCCGGGGCTGCCAGGGAACTGCCTGAGAGACTGCGGCTCAGCCGAGCTCTCTGAAGGGGCAGGGGGCAGGAACAGACGTGTGCGTGGGGTTCTGCCTTGGCCTGGGAGTGTGGACCCCCTAGCTGGTCCCCAGGCTCAGGGCCATGGGCCCTGAGAGAGGCCCACCCCAAAGCGCTTTTCTCCCGGCTTTGAGACCAGAGTGCGAGCCTTGCGGGAACACCCGGCAAGAGTGCTTGCAAACGGGGATTTGCACGCAGGCGGGGAGGTCTTCCAGAGGGAGAGGGCAGGTCCTGCTCAGAGGCCCCACAGGCCAGAGGCAGAACCCAGCAATGCCCCTGCTCTTGGCCAGCCTTGCCCAGGCCTTCCTGGCCTCCAGGGTAACTGCCCCATGAAGGAACAGGCTGTGGGGAGTGTGTCCAGACATGCCCTTGCGCCTCCCTCCACGCAGCCCTGCCTGGGCCTTTCCCTGGGCCTAGGCCTCTGCTGAGGCCTACTGGGAGTGGAGGTGCTGGCAGGGGCTGTCTCCACACTGCAACAGCCCCGGGGGCAGAGCCTTCTGGCAGAGGGAAGAGGGGAGAAAGGGGGTAGATAGCCAAGCCCTCTTTGGCCCAGCAGCCTCAGGGCAGCAGGGAGAGCAAGGGGCCCCCAGTGCTCCTAGGTCGGCTCTCCCGCTTCCCACACAGGCAGTGCTGCCGGGGCTGCCAGGGATCTGCCTGAGAGACTGCGGCTCAGCCGAGCTCTCTGAAGGGGCAGGGGGCAGGAACAGACGTGTGCGTGTGGTTCTGCCTTGGCCTGGGAGTGTGGACCCCCTAGCTGGTCCCCAGGCTCAGGGCCATGGGCCCTGAGAGAGGCCCACCCCAAAGCGCTTTTCTCCCGGCTTTGAGACCAGAGTGCGAGCCTTGCGGGAACACCCGGCCAGAGTGCTTGCAAACGGGGATTTGCACGCAGGCGGGGAGGTCTTCCAGAGGGAGAGGGCAGGTCCTGCTCAGAGGCCCCACAGGCCAGAGGCAGAACCCAGCAATGCCCCTGCTCTTGGCCAGCCTTGCCCAGGCCTTCCTGGCCTCCAGGGTAACTGCCCCATGAAGGAACAGGCTGTGGGGAGTGTGTCCAGACATGCCCTTGCGCCTCCCTCCACGCAGCCCTGCCTGGGCCTTTCCCTGGGCCTAGGCCTCTGCTGAGGCCTACTGGGAGTGGAGGTGCTGGCAGGGGCTGTCTCCACACTGCAACAGCCCCGGGGGCAGAGCCTTCTGGCAGAGGGAAGAGGGGAGAAAGGGGGTAGATAGCCAAGCCCTCTTTGGCCCAGCAGCCTCAGGGCAGCAGGGAGAGCAAGGGGCCCCCAGTGCTCCTAGGTCGGCTCTCCCGCTTCCCACACAGGCAGTGCTGCCGGGGCTGCCAGGGAACTGCCTGAGAGACTGCGGCTCAGCCGAGCTCTCTGAAGGGGCAGGGGGCAGGAACAGACGTGTGCGTGGGGTTCTGCCTTGGCCTGGGAGTGTGGACCCCCTAGCTGGTCCCCAGGCTCAGGGCCATGGGCCCTGAGAGAGGCCCACCCCAAAGCGCTTTTCTCCCGGCTTTGAGACCAGAGTGCGAGCCTTGCGGGAACACCCGGCAAGAGTGCTTGCAAACGGGGATTTGCACGCAGGCGGGGAGGTCTTCCAGAGGGAGAGGGCAGGTCCTGCTCAGAGGCCCCACAGGCCAGAGGCAGAACCCAGCAATGCCCCTGCTCTTGGCCAGCCTTGCCCAGGCCTTCCTGGCCTCCAGGGTAACTGCCCCATGAAGGAACAGGCTGTGGGGAGTGTGTCCAGACATGCCCTTGCGCCTCCCTCCACGCAGCCCTGCCTGGGCCTTTCCCTGGGCCTAGGCCTCTGCTGAGGCCTACTGGGAGTGGAGGTGCTGGCAGGGGCTGTCTCCACACTGCAACAGCCCTGGGGGCAGAGCCTTCTGGCAGAGGGAAGAGGGGAGAAAGGGGGTAGATAGCCAAGCCCTCTTTGGCCCAGCAGCCTCAGGGCAGCAGGGAGAGCAAGGGGCCCCCAGTGCTCCTAGGTCGGCTCTCCCGCTTCCCACACAGGCAGTGCTGCCGGGGCTGCCAGGGAACTGCCTGAGAGACTGCGGCTCAGCCGAGCTCTCTGAAGGGGCAGGGGGCAGGAACAGACGTGTGCGTGTGGTTCTGCCTTGGCCTGGGAGTGTGGACCCCCTAGCTGGTCCCCAGGCTCAGGGCCATGGGCCCTGAGAGAGGCCCACCCCAAAGCGCTTTTCTCCCGGCTTTGAGACCAGAGTGCGAGCCTTGCGGGAACACCCGGCCAGAGTGCTTGCAAACGGGGATTTGCACGCAGGCGGGGAGGTCTTCCAGAGGGAGAGGGCAGGTCCTGCTCAGAGGCCCCACAGGCCAGAGGCAGAACCCAGCAATGCCCCTGCTCTTGGCCAGCCTTGCCCAGGCCTTCCTGGCCTCCAGGGTAACTGCCCCATGAAGGAACAGGCTGTGGGGAGTGTGTCCAGACATGCCCTTGCGCCTCCCTCCACGCAGCCCTGCCTGGGCCTTTTCCTGGGCCTAGGCCTCTGCTGAGGCCTACTGGGAGTGGAGGTGCTGGCAGGGGCTGTCTCCACACTGCAACAGCCCCGGGGGCAGAGCCTTCTGGCAGAGGGAAGAGGGGAGAAAGGGGGTAGATAGCCAAGCCCTCTTTGGCCCAGCAGCCTCAGGGCAGCAGGGAGAGCAAGGGGCCCCCAGTGCTCCTAGGTCGGCTCTCCCGCTTCCCACACAGGCAGTGCTGCCGGGGCTGCCAGGGAACTGCCTGAGAGACTGCGGCTCAGCCGAGCTCTCTGAAGGGGCAGGGGGCAGGAACAGACGTGTGCGTGTGGTTCTGCCTTGGCCTGGGAGTGTGGACCCCCTAGCTGGTCCCCAGGCTCAGGGCCATGGGCCCTGAGAGAGGCCCACCCCAAAGCGCTTTTCTCCCGGCTTTGAGACCAGAGTGCGAGCCTTGCGGGAACACCCGGCCAGAGTGCTTGCAAACGGGGATTTGCACGCAGGCGGGGAGGTCTTCCAGAGGGAGAGGGCAGGTCCTGCTCAGAGGCCCCACAGGCCAGAGGCAGAACCCAGCAATGCCCCTGCTCTTGGCCAGCCTTGCCCAGGCCTTCCTGGCCTCCAGGGTAACTGCCCCATGAAGGAACAGGCTGTGGGGAGTGTGTCCAGACATGCCCTTGCGCCTCCCTCCACGCAGCCCTGCCTGGGCCTTTCCCTGGGCCTAGGCCTCTGCTGAGGCCTACTGGGAGTGGAGGTGCTGGCAGGGGCTGTCTCCACACTGCAACAGCCCCGGGGGCAGAGCCTTCTGGCAGAGGGAAGAGGGGAGAAAGGGGGTAGATAGCCAAGCCCTCTTTGGCCCAGCAGCCTCAGGGCAGCAGGGAGAGCAAGGGGCCCCCAGTGCTCCTAGGTCGGCTCTCCCGCTTCCCACACAGGCAGTGCTGCCGGGGCTGCCAGGGAACTGCCTGAGAGACTGCGGCTCAGCCGAGCTCTCTGAAGGGGCAGGGGGCAGGAACAGACGTGTGCGTGGGGTTCTGCCTTGGCCTGGGAGTGTGGACCCCCTAGCTGGTCCCCAGGCTCAGGGCCATGGGCCCTGAGAGAGGCCCACCCCAAAGCGCTTTTCTCCCGGCTTTGAGACCAGAGTGCGAGCCTTGCGGGAACACCCGGCAAGAGTGCTTGCAAACGGGGATTTGCACGCAGGCGGGGAGGTCTTCCAGAGGGAGAGGGCAGGTCCTGCTCAGAGGCCCCACAGGCCAGAGGCAGAACCCAGCAATGCCCCTGCTCTTGGCCAGCCTTGCCCAGGCCTTCCTGGCCTCCAGGGTAACTGCCCCATGAAGGAACAGGCTGTGGGGAGTGTGTCCAGACATGCCCTTGCGCCTCCCTCCACGCAGCCCTGCCTGGGCCTTTCCCTGGGCCTAGGCCTCTGCTGAGGCCTACTGGGAGTGGAGGTGCTGGCAGGGGCTGTCTCCACACTGCAACAGCCCCGGGGGCAGAGCCTTCTGGCAGAGGGAAGAGGGGAGAAAGGGGGTAGATAGCCAAGCCCTCTTTGGCCCAGCAGCCTCAGGGCAGCAGGGAGAGCAAGGGGCCCCCAGTGCTCCTAGGTCGGCTCTCCCGCTTCCCACACAGGCAGTGCTGCCGGGGCTGCCAGGGAACTGCCTGAGAGACTGCGGCTCAGCCGAGCTCTCTGAAGGGGCAGGGGGCAGGAACAGACGTGTGCGTGGGGTTCTGCCTTGGCCTGGGAGTGTGGACCCCCTAGCTGGTCCCCAGGCTCAGGGCCATGGGCCCTGAGAGAGGCCCACCCCAAAGCGCTTTTCTCCCGGCTTTGAGACCAGAGTGCGAGCCTTGCGGGAACACCCGGCCAGAGTGCTTGCAAACGGGGATTTGCACGCAGGCGGGGAGGTCTTCCAGAGGGAGAGGGCAGGTCCTGCTCAGAGGCCCCACAGGCCAGAGGCAGAACCCAGCAATGCCCCTGCTCTTGGCCAGCCTTGCCCAGGCCTTCCTGGCCTCCAGGGTAACTGCCCCATGAAGGAACAGGCTGTGGGGAGTGTGTCCAGACATGCCCTTGCGCCTCCCTCCACGCAGCCCTGCCTGGGCCTTTCCCTGGGCCTAGGCCTCTGCTGAGGCCTACTGGGAGTGGAGGTGCTGGCAGGGGCTGTCTCCACACTGCAACAGCCCCGGGGGCAGAGCCTTCTGGCAGAGGGAAGAGGGGAGAAAGGGGGTAGATAGCCAAGCCCTCTTTGGCCCAGCAGCCTCAGGGCAGCAGGGAGAGCAAGGGGCCCCCAGTGCTCCTAGGTCGGCTCTCCCGCTTCCCACACAGGCAGTGCTGCCGGGGCTGCCAGGGAACTGCCTGAGAGACTGCGGCTCAGCCGAGCTCTCTGAAGGGGCAGGGGGCAGGAACAGACGTGTGCGTGTGGTTCTGCCTTGGCCTGGGAGTGTGGACCCCCTAGCTGGTCCCCAGGCTCAGGGCCATGGGCCCTGAGAGAGGCCCACCCCAAAGCGCTTTTCTCCCGGCTTTGAGACCAGAGTGCGAGCCTTGCGGGAACACCCGGCCAGAGTGCTTGCAAACGGGGATTTGCACGCAGGCGGGGAGGTCTTCCAGAGGGAGAGGGCAGGTCCTGCTCAGAGGCCCCACAGGCCAGAGGCAGAACCCAGCAATGCCCCTGCTCTTGGCCAGCCTTGCCCAGGCCTTCCTGGCCTCCAGGGTAACTGCCCCATGAAGGAACAGGCTGTGGGGAGTGTGTCCAGACATGCCCTTGCGCCTCCCTCCACGCAGCCCTGCCTGGGCCTTTCCCTGGGCCTAGGCCTCTGCTGAGGCCTACTGGGAGTGGAGGTGCTGGCAGGGGCTGTCTCCACACTGCAACAGCCCCTGGGGCAGAGCCTTCTGGCAGAGGGAAGAGGGGAGAAAGGGGGTAGATAGCCAAGCCCTCTTTGGCCCAGCAGCCTCAGGGCAGCAGGGAGAGCAAGGGGCCCCCAGTGCTCCTAGGTCGGCTCTCCCGCTTCCCACACAGGCAGTGCTGCCGGGGCTGCCAGGGAACTGCCTGAGAGACTGCGGCTCAGCCGAGCTCTCTGAAGGGGCAGGGGGCAGGAACAGACGTGTGCGTGGGGTTCTGCCTTGGCCTGGGAGTGTGGACCCCCTAGCTGGTCCCCAGGCTCAGGGCCATGGGCCCTGAGAGAGGCCCACCCCAAAGCGCTTTTCTCCCGGCTTTGAGACCAGAGTGCGAGCCTTGCGGGAACACCCGGCCAGAGTGCTTGCAAACGGGGATTTGCACGCAGGCGGGGAGGTCTTCCAGAGGGAGAGGGCAGGTCCTGCTCAGAGGCCCCACAGGCCAGAGGCAGAACCCAGCAATGCCCCTGCTCTTGGCCAGCCTTGCCCAGGCCTTCCTGGCCTCCAGGGTAACTGCCCCATGAAGGAACAGGCTGTGGGGAGTGTGTCCAGACATGCCCTTGCGCCTCCCTCCACGCAGCCCTGCCTGGGCCTTTCCCTGGGCCTAGGCCTCTGCTGAGGCCTACTGGGAGTGGAGGTGCTGGCAGGGGCTGTCTCCACACTGCAACAGCCCCGGGGGCAGAGCCTTCTGGCAGAGGGAAGAGGGGAGAAAGGGGGTAGATAGCCAAGCCCTCTTTGGCCCAGCAGCCTCAGGGCAGCAGGGAGAGCAAGGGGCCCCCAGTGCTCCTAGGTCGGCTCTCCCGCTTCCCACACAGGCAGTGCTGCCGGGGCTGCCAGGGAACTGCCTGAGAGACTGCGGCTCAGCCGAGCTCTCTGAAGGGGCAGGGGGCAGGAACAGACGTGTGCGTGGGGTTCTGCCTTGGCCTGGGAGTGTGGACCCCCTAGCTGGTCCCCAGGCTCAGGGCCATGGGCCCTGAGAGAGGCCCACCCCAAAGCGCTTTTCTCCCGGCTTTGAGACCAGAGTGCGAGCCTTGCGGGAACACCCGGCAAGAGTGCTTGCAAACGGGGATTTGCACGCAGGCGGGGAGGTCTTCCAGAGGGAGAGGGCAGGTCCTGCTCAGAGGCCCCACAGGCCAGAGGCAGAACCCAGCAATGCCCCTGCTCTTGGCCAGCCTTGCCCAGGCCTTCCTGGCCTCCAGGGTAACTGCCCCATGAAGGAACAGGCTGTGGGGAGTGTGTCCAGACATGCCCTTGCGCCTCCCTCCACGCAGCCCTGCCTGGGCCTTTCCCTGGGCCTAGGCCTCTGCTGAGGCCTACTGGGAGTGGAGGTGCTGGCAGGGGCTGTCTCCACACTGCAACAGCCCCGGGGGCAGAGCCTTCTGGCAGAGGGAAGAGGGGAGAAAGGGGGTAGATAGCCAAGCCCTCTTTGGCCCAGCAGCCTCAGGGCAGCAGGGAGAGCAAGGGGCCCCCAGTGCTCCTAGGTCGGCTCTCCCGCTTCCCACACAGGCAGTGCTGCCGGGGCTGCCAGGGAACTGCCTGAGAGACTGCGGCTCAGCCGAGCTCTCTGAAGGGGCAGGGGGCAGGAACAGACGTGTGCGTGTGGTTCTGCCTTGGCCTGGGAGTGTGGACCCCCTAGCTGGTCCCCAGGCTCAGGGCCATGGGCCCTGAGAGAGGCCCACCCCAAAGCGCTTTTCTCCCGGCTTTGAGACCAGAGTGCGAGCCTTGCGGGAACACCCGGCCAGAGTGCTTGCAAACGGGGATTTGCACGCAGGCGGGGAGGTCTTCCAGAGGGAGAGGGCAGGTCCTGCTCAGAGGCCCCACAGGCCAGAGGCAGAACCCAGCAATGCCCCTGCTCTTGGCCAGCCTTGCCCAGGCCTTCCTGGCCTCCAGGGTAACTGCCCCATGAAGGAACAGGCTGTGGGGAGTGTGTCCAGACATGCCCTTGCGCCTCCCTCCACGCAGCCCTGCCTGGGCCTTTCCCTGGGCCTAGGCCTCTGCTGAGGCCTACTGGGAGTGGAGGTGCTGGCAGGGGCTGTCTCCACACTGCAACAGCCCCTGGGGCAGAGCCTTCTGGCAGAGGGAAGAGGGGAGAAAGGGGGTAGATAGCCAAGCCCTCTTTGGCCCAGCAGCCTCAGGGCAGCAGGGAGAGCAAGGGGCCCCCAGTGCTCCTAGGTCGGCTCTCCCGCTTCCCACACAGGCAGTGCTGCCGGGGCTGCCAGGGAACTGCCTGAGAGACTGCGGCTCAGCCGAGCTCTCTGAAGGGGCAGGGGGCAGGAACAGACGTGTGCGTGGGGTTCTGCCTTGGCCTGGGAGTGTGGACCCCCTAGCTGGTCCCCAGGCTCAGGGCCATGGGCCCTGAGAGAGGCCCACCCCAAAGCGCTTTTCTCCCGGCTTTGAGACCAGAGTGCGAGCCTTGCGGGAACACCCGGCCAGAGTGCTTGCAAACGGGGATTTGCACGCAGGCGGGGAGGTCTTCCAGAGGGAGAGGGCAGGTCCTGCTCAGAGGCCCCACAGGCCAGAGGCAGAACCCAGCAATGCCCCTGCTCTTGGCCAGCCTTGCCCAGGCCTTCCTGGCCTCCAGGGTAACTGCCCCATGAAGGAACAGGCTGTGGGGAGTGTGTCCAGACATGCCCTTGCGCCTCCCTCCACGCAGCCCTGCCTGGGCCTTTCCCTGGGCCTAGGCCTCTGCTGAGGCCTACTGGGAGTGGAGGTGCTGGCAGGGGCTGTCTCCACACTGCAACAGCCCCGGGGGCAGAGCCTTCTGGCAGAGGGAAGAGGGGAGAAAGGGGGTAGATAGCCAAGCCCTCTTTGGCCCAGCAGCCTCAGGGCAGCAGGGAGAGCAAGGGGCCCCCAGTGCTCCTAGGTCGGCTCTCCCGCTTCCCACACAGGCAGTGCTGCCGGGGCTGCCAGGGAACTGCCTGAGAGACTGCGGCTCAGCCGAGCTCTCTGAAGGGGCAGGGGGCAGGAACAGACGTGTGCGTGGGGTTCTGCCTTGGCCTGGGAGTGTGGACCCCCTAGCTGGTCCCCAGGCTCAGGGCCATGGGCCCTGAGAGAGGCCCACCCCAAAGCGCTTTTCTCCCGGCTTTGAGACCAGAGTGCGAGCCTTGCGGGAACACCCGGCAAGAGTGCTTGCAAACGGGGATTTGCACGCAGGCGGGGAGGTCTTCCAGAGGGAGAGGGCAGGTCCTGCTCAGAGGCCCCACAGGCCAGAGGCAGAACCCAGCAATGCCCCTGCTCTTGGCCAGCCTTGCCCAGGCCTTCCTGGCCTCCAGGGTAACTGCCCCATGAAGGAACAGGCTGTGGGGAGTGTGTCCAGACATGCCCTTGCGCCTCCCTCCACGCAGCCCTGCCTGGGCCTTTCCCTGGGCCTAGGCCTCTGCTGAGGCCTACTGGGAGTGGAGGTGCTGGCAGGGGCTGTCTCCACACTGCAACAGCCCCGGGGGCAGAGCCTTCTGGCAGAGGGAAGAGGGGAGAAAGGGGGTAGATAGCCAAGCCCTCTTTGGCCCAGCAGCCTCAGGGCAGCAGGGAGAGCAAGGGGCCCCCAGTGCTCCTAGGTCGGCTCTCCCGCTTCCCACACAGGCAGTGCTGCCGGGGCTGCCAGGGAACTGCCTGAGAGACTGCGGCTCAGCCGAGCTCTCTGAAGGGGCAGGGGGCAGGAACAGACGTGTGCGTGTGGTTCTGCCTTGGCCTGGGAGTGTGGACCCCCTAGCTGGTCCCCAGGCTCAGGGCCATGGGCCCTGAGAGAGGCCCACCCCAAAGCGCTTTTCTCCCGGCTTTGAGACCAGAGTGCGAGCCTTGCGGGAACACCCGGCCAGAGTGCTTGCAAACGGGGATTTGCACGCAGGCGGGGAGGTCTTCCAGAGGGAGAGGGCAGGTCCTGCTCAGAGGCCCCACAGGCCAGAGGCAGAACCCAGCAATGCCCCTGCTCTTGGCCAGCCTTGCCCAGGCCTTCCTGGCCTCCAGGGTAACTGCCCCATGAAGGAACAGGCTGTGGGGAGTGTGTCCAGACATGCCCTTGCGCCTCCCTCCACGCAGCCCTGCCTGGGCCTTTCCCTGGGCCTAGGCCTCTGCTGAGGCCTACTGGGAGTGGAGGTGCTGGCAGGGGCTGTCTCCACACTGCAACAGCCCCGGGGGCAGAGCCTTCTGGCAGAGGGAAGAGGGGAGAAAGGGGGTAGATAGCCAAGCCCTCTTTGGCCCAGCAGCCTCAGGGCAGCAGGGAGAGCAAGGGGCCCCCAGTGCTCCTAGGTCGGCTCTCCCGCTTCCCACACAGGCAGTGCTGCCGGGGCTGCCAGGGAACTGCCTGAGAGACTGCGGCTCAGCCGAGCTCTCTGAAGGGGCAGGGGGCAGGAACAGACGTGTGCGTGGGGTTCTGCCTTGGCCTGGGAGTGTGGACCCCCTAGCTGGTCCCCAGGCTCAGGGCCATGGGCCCTGAGAGAGGCCCACCCCAAAGCGCTTTTCTCCCGGCTTTGAGACCAGAGTGCGAGCCTTGCGGGAACACCCGGCCAGAGTGCTTGCAAACGGGGATTTGCACGCAGGCGGGGAGGTCTTCCAGAGGGAGAGGGCAGGTCCTGCTCAGAGGCCCCACAGGCCAGAGGCAGAACCCAGCAATGCCCCTGCTCTTGGCCAGCCTTGCCCAGGCCTTCCTGGCCTCCAGGGTAACTGCCCCATGAAGGAACAGGCTGTGGGGAGTGTGTCCAGACATGCCCTTGCGCCTCCCTCCACGCAGCCCTGCCTGGGCCTTTCCCTGGGCCTAGGCCTCTGCTGAGGCCTACTGGGAGTGGAGGTGCTGGCAGGGGCTGTCTCCACACTGCAACAGCCCCGGGGGCAGAGCCTTCTGGCAGAGGGAAGAGGGGAGAAAGGGGGTAGATAGCCAAGCCCTCTTTGGCCCAGCAGCCTCAGGGCAGCAGGGAGAGCAAGGGGCCCCCAGTGCTCCTAGGTCGGCTCTCCCGCTTCCCACACAGGCAGTGCTGCCGGGGCTGCCAGGGAACTGCCTGAGAGACTGCGGCTCAGCCGAGCTCTCTGAAGGGGCAGGGGGCAGGAACAGACGTGTGCGTGTGGTTCTGCCTTGGCCTGGGAGTGTGGACCCCCTAGCTGGTCCCCAGGCTCAGGGCCATGGGCCCTGAGAGAGGCCCACCCCAAAGCGCTTTTCTCCCGGCTTTGAGACCAGAGTGCGAGCCTTGCGGGAACACCCGGCCAGAGTGCTTGCAAACGGGGATTTGCACGCAGGCGGGGAGGTCTTCCAGAGGGAGAGGGCAGGTCCTGCTCAGAGGCCCCACAGGCCAGAGGCAGAACCCAGCAATGCCCCTGCTCTTGGCCAGCCTTGCCCAGGCCTTCCTGGCCTCCAGGGTAACTGCCCCATGAAGGAACAGGCTGTGGGGAGTGTGTCCAGACATGCCCTTGCGCCTCCCTCCACGCAGCCCTGCCTGGGCCTTTCCCTGGGCCTAGGCCTCTGCTGAGGCCTACTGGGAGTGGAGGTGCTGGCAGGGGCTGTCTCCACACTGCAACAGCCCCGGGGGCAGAGCCTTCTGGCAGAGGGAAGAGGGGAGAAAGGGGGTAGATAGCCAAGCCCTCTTTGGCCCAGCAGCCTCAGGGCAGCAGGGAGAGCAAGGGGCCCCCAGTGCTCCTAGGTCGGCTCTCCCGCTTCCCACACAGGCAGTGCTGCCGGGGCTGCCAGGGAACTGCCTGAGAGACTGCGGCTCAGCCGAGCTCTCTGAAGGGGCAGGGGGCAGGAACAGACGTGTGCGTGGGGTTCTGCCTTGGCCTGGGAGTGTGGACCCCCTAGCTGGTCCCCAGGCTCAGGGCCATGGGCCCTGAGAGAGGCCCACCCCAAAGCGCTTTTCTCCCGGCTTTGAGACCAGAGTGCGAGCCTTGCGGGAACACCCGGCCAGAGTGCTTGCAAACGGGGATTTGCACGCAGGCGGGGAGGTCTTCCAGAGGGAGAGGGCAGGTCCTGCTCAGAGGCCCCACAGGCCAGAGGCAGAACCCAGCAATGCCCCTGCTCTTGGCCAGCCTTGCCCAGGCCTTCCTGGCCTCCAGGGTAACTGCCCCATGAAGGAACAGGCTGTGGGGAGTGTGTCCAGACATGCCCTTGCGCCTCCCTCCACGCAGCCCTGCCTGGGCCTTTCCCTGGGCCTAGGCCTCTGCTGAGGCCTACTGGGAGTGGAGGTGCTGGCAGGGGCTGTCTCCACACTGCAACAGCCCCGGGGGCAGAGCCTTCTGGCAGAGGGAAGAGGGGAGAAAGGGGGTAGATAGCCAAGCCCTCTTTGGCCCAGCAGCCTCAGGGCAGCAGGGAGAGCAAGGGGCCCCCAGTGCTCCTAGGTCGGCTCTCCCGCTTCCCACACAGGCAGTGCTGCCGGGGCTGCCAGGGAACTGCCTGAGAGACTGCGGCTCAGCCGAGCTCTCTGAAGGGGCAGGGGGCAGGAACAGACGTGTGCGTGTGGTTCTGCCTTGGCCTGGGAGTGTGGACCCCCTAGCTGGTCCCCAGGCTCAGGGCCATGGGCCCTGAGAGAGGCCCACCCCAAAGCGCTTTTCTCCCGGCTTTGAGACCAGAGTGCGAGCCTTGCGGGAACACCCGGCCAGAGTGCTTGCAAACGGGGATTTGCACGCAGGCGGGGAGGTCTTCCAGAGGGAGAGGGCAGGTCCTGCTCAGAGGCCCCACAGGCCAGAGGCAGAACCCAGCAATGCCCCTGCTCTTGGCCAGCCTTGCCCAGGCCTTCCTGGCCTCCAGGGTAACTGCCCCATGAAGGAACAGGCTGTGGGGAGTGTGTCCAGACATGCCCTTGCGCCTCCCTCCACGCAGCCCTGCCTGGGCCTTTCCCTGGGCCTAGGCCTCTGCTGAGGCCTACTGGGAGTGGAGGTGCTGGCAGGGGCTGTCTCCACACTGCAACAGCCCCGGGGGCAGAGCCTTCTGGCAGAGGGAAGAGGGGAGAAAGGGGGTAGATAGCCAAGCCCTCTTTGGCCCAGCAGCCTCAGGGCAGCAGGGAGAGCAAGGGGCCCCCAGTGCACCTAGGTCGGCTCTCCCGCTTCCCACACAGGCAGTGCTGCCGGGGCTGCCAGGGAACTGCCTGAGAGACTGCGGCTCAGCCGAGCTCTCTGAAGGGGCAGGGGGCAGGAACAGACGTGTGCGTGTGGTTCTGCCTTGGCCTGGGAGTGTGGACCCCCTAGCTGGTCCCCAGGCTCAGGGCCATGGGCCCTGAGAGAGGCCCACCCCAAAGCGCTTTTCTCCCGGCTTTGAGACCAGAGTGCGAGCCTTGCGGGAACACCCGGCCAGAGTGCTTGCAAACGGGGATTTGCACGCAGGCGGGGAGGTCTTCCAGAGGGAGAGGGCAGGTCCTGCTCAGAGGCCCCACAGGCCAGAGGCAGAACCCAGCAATGCCCCTGCTCTTGGCCAGCCTTGCCCAGGCCTTCCTGGCCTCCAGGGTAACTGCCCCATGAAGGAACAGGCTGTGGGGAGTGTGTCCAGACATGCCCTTGCGCCTCCCTCCACGCAGCCCTGCCTGGGCCTTTCCCTGGGCCTAGGCCTCTGCTGAGGCCTACTGGGAGTGGAGGTGCTGGCAGGGGCTGTCTCCACACTGCAACAGCCCCGGGGGCAGAGCCTTCTGGCAGAGGGAAGAGGGGAGAAAGGGGGTAGATAGCCAAGCCCTCTTTGGCCCAGCAGCCTCAGGGCAGCAGGGAGAGCAAGGGGCCCCCAGTGCACCTAGGTCGGCTCTCCCGCTTCCCACACAGGCAGTGCTGCCGGGGCTGCCAGGGAACTGCCTGAGAGACTGCGGCTCAGCCGAGCTCTCTGAAGGGGCAGGGGGCAGGAACAGACGTGTGCATGTGGTTCTGCCTTGGCCTGGGAGTGTGGACCCCCTAGCTGGTCCCCAGGCTCAGGGCCATGGGCCCTGAGAGAGGCCCACCCCAAAGCGCTTTTCTCCCGGCTTTGAGACCAGAGTGCGAGCCTTGCGGGAACACCCGGCCAGAGTGCTTGCAAACGGGGATTTGCACGCAGGCGGGGAGGTCTTCCAGAGGGAGAGGGCAGGTCCTGCTCAGAGGCCCCACAGGCCAGAGGCAGAACCCAGCAATGCCCCTGCTCTTGGCCAGCCTTGCCCAGGCCTTCCTGGCCTCCAGGGTAACTGCCCCATGAAGGAACAGGCTGTGGGGAGTGTGTCCAGACATGCCCTTGCGCCTCCCTCCACGCAGCCCTGCCTGGGCCTTTCCCTGGGCCTAGGCCTCTGCTGAGGCCTACTGGGAGTGGAGGTGCTGGCAGGGGCTGTCTCCACACTGCAACAGCCCCGGGGGCAGAGCCTTCTGGCAGAGGGAAGAGGGGAGAAAGGGGGTAGGTAGCCAAGCCCTCTTTGGCCCAGCAGCCTCAGGGCAGCAGGGAGAGCAAGGGGCCCCCAGTGCACCTAGGTCGGCTCTCCCGCTTCCCACACAGGCAGTGCTGCCGGGGCTGCCAGGGAACTGCCTGAGAGACTGCGGCTCAGCCGAGCTCTCTGAAGGGGCAGGGGGCAGGAACAGACGTGTGCGTGTGGTTCTGCCTTGGCCTGGGAGTGTGGACCCCCTAGCTGGTCCCCAGGCTCAGGGCCATGGGCCCTGAGAGAGGCCCACCCCAAAGCGCTTTTCTCCCGGCTTTGAGACCAGAGTGCGAGCCTTGCGGGAACACCCGGCCAGAGTGCTTGCAAACGGGGATTTGCACGCAGGCGGGGAGGTCTTCCAGAGGGAGAGGGCAGGTCCTGCTCAGAGGCCCCACAGGCCAGAGGCAGAACCCAGCAATGCCCCTGCTCTTGGCCAGCCTTGCCCAGGCCTTCCTGGCCTCCATGGTAACTGCCCCATGAAGGAACAGGCTGTGGGGAGTGTGTCCAGACATGCCCTTGCGCCTCCCTCCACGCAGCCCTGCCTGGGCCTTTCCCTGGGCCTAGGCCTCTGCTGAGGCCTACTGGGAGTGGAGGTGCTGGCAGGGGCTGTCTCCACACTGCAACAGCCCCGGGGGCAGAGCCTTCTGGCAGAGGGAAGAGGGGAGAAAGGGGGTAGATAGCCAAGCCCTCTTTGGCCCAGCAGCCTCAGGGCAGCAGGGAGAGCAAGGGGCCCCCAGTGCTCCTAGGTCGGCTCTCCCGCTTCCCACACAGGCAGTGCTGCCGGGGCTGCCAGGGAACTGCCTGAGAGACTGCGGCTCAGCCGAGCTCTCTGAAGGGGCAGGGGGCAGGAACAGACGTGTGCGTGGGGTTCTGCCTTGGCCTGGGAGTGTGGACCCCCTAGCTGGTCCCCAGGCTCAGGGCCATGGGCCCTGAGAGAGGCCCACCCCAAAGCGCTTTTCTCCCGGCTTTGAGACCAGAGTGCGAGCCTTGCGGGAACACCCGGCCAGAGTGCTTGCAAACGGGGATTTGCACGCAGGCGGGGAGGTCTTCCAGAGGGAGAGGGCAGGTCCTGCTCAGAGGCCCCACAGGCCAGAGGCAGAACCCAGCAATGCCCCTGCTCTTGGCCAGCCTTGCCCAGGCCTTCCTGGCCTCCAGGGTAACTGCCCCATGAAGGAACAGGCTGTGGGGAGTGTGTCCAGACATGCCCTTGCGCCTCCCTCCACGCAGCCCTGCCTGGGCCTTTCCCTGGGCCTAGGCCTCTGCTGAGGCCTACTGGGAGTGGAGGTGCTGGCAGGGGCTGTCTCCACACTGCAACAGCCCCGGGGGCAGAGCCTTCTGGCAGAGGGAAGAGGGGAGAAAGGGGGTAGATAGCCAAGCCCTCTTTGGCCCAGCAGCCTCAGGGCAGCAGGGAGAGCAAGGGGCCCCCAGTGCTCCTAGGTCGGCTCTCCCGCTTCCCACACAGGCAGTGCTGCCGGGGCTGCCAGGGAACTGCCTGAGAGACTGCGGCTCAGCCGAGCTCTCTGAAGGGGCAGGGGGCAGGAACAGACGTGTGCGTGGGGTTCTGCCTTGGCCTGGGAGTGTGGACCCCCTAGCTGGTCCCCAGGCTCAGGGCCATGGGCCCTGAGAGAGGCCCACCCCAAAGCGCTTTTCTCCCGGCTTTGAGACCAGAGTGCGAGCCTTGCGGGAACACCCGGCCAGAGTGCTTGCAAACGGGGATTTGCACGCAGGCGGGGAGGTCTTCCAGAGGGAGAGGGCAGGTCCTGCTCAGAGGCCCCACAGGCCAGAGGCAGAACCCAGCAATGCCCCTGCTCTTGGCCAGCCTTGCCCAGGCCTTCCTGGCCTCCAGGGTAACTGCCCCATGAAGGAACAGGCTGTGGGGAGTGTGTCCAGACATGCCCTTGCGCCTCCCTCCACGCAGCCCTGCCTGGGCCTTTCCCTGGGCCTAGGCCTCTGCTGAGGCCTACTGGGAGTGGAGGTGCTGGCAGGGGCTGTCTCCACACTGCAACAGCCCCGGGGGCAGAGCCTTCTGGCAGAGGGAAGAGGGGAGAAAGGGGGTAGATAGCCAAGCCCTCTTTGGCCCAGCAGCCTCAGGGCAGCAGGTAGAGCAAGGGGCCCCCAGTGCTCCTAGGTCGGCTCTCCCGCTTCCCACACAGGCAGTGCTGCCGGGGCTGCCAGGGAACTGCCTGAGAGACTGCGGCTCAGCCGAGCTCTCTGAAGGGGCAGGGGGCAGGAACAGACGTGTGCGTGTGGTTCTGCCTTGGCCTGGGAGTGTGGACCCCCTAGCTGGTCCCCAGGCTCAGGGCCATGGGCCCTGAGAGAGGCCCACCCCAAAGCGCTTTTCTCCCGGCTTTGAGACCAGAGTGCGAGCCTTGCGGGAACACCCGGCCAGAGTGCTTGCAAACGGGGATTTGCACGCAGGCGGGGAGGTCTTCCAGAGGGAGAGGGCAGGTCCTGCTCAGAGGCCCCACAGGCCAGAGGCAGAACCCAGCAATGCCCCTGCTCTTGGCCAGCCTTGCCCAGGCCTTCCTGGCCTCCAGGGTAACTGCCCCATGAAGGAACAGGCTGTGGGGAGTGTGTCCAGACATGCCCTTGCGCCTCCCTCCACGCAGCCCTGCCTGGGCCTTTCCCTGGGCCTAGGCCTCTGCTGAGGCCTACTGGGAGTGGAGGTGCTGGCAGGGGCTGTCTCCACACTGCAACAGCCCCGGGGGCAGAGCCTTCTGGCAGAGGGAAGAGGGGAGAAAGGGGGTAGATAGCCAAGCCCTCTTTGGCCCAGCAGCCTCAGGGCAGCAGGGAGAGCAAGGGGCCCCCAGTGCTCCTAGGTCGGCTCTCCCGCTTCCCACACAGGCAGTGCTGCCGGGGCTGCCAGGGAACTGCCTGAGAGACTGCGGCTCAGCCGAGCTCTCTGAAGGGGCAGGGGGCAGGAACAGACGTGTGCGTGGGGTTCTGCCTTGGCCTGGGAGTGTGGACCCCCTAGCTGGTCCCCAGGCTCAGGGCCATGGGCCCTGAGAGAGGCCCACCCCAAAGCGCTTTTCTCCCGGCTTTGAGACCAGAGTGCGAGCCTTGCGGGAACACCCGGCAAGAGTGCTTGCAAACGGGGATTTGCACGCAGGCGGGGAGGTCTTCCAGAGGGAGAGGGCAGGTCCTGCTCAGAGGCCCCACAGGCCAGAGGCAGAACCCAGCAATGCCCCTGCTCTTGGCCAGCCTTGCCCAGGCCTTCCTGGCCTCCAGGGTAACTGCCCCATGAAGGAACAGGCTGTGGGGAGTGTGTCCAGACATGCCCTTGCGCCTCCCTCCACGCAGCCCTGCCTGGGCCTTTCCCTGGGCCTAGGCCTCTGCTGAGGCCTACTGGGAGTGGAGGTGCTGGCAGGGGCTGTCTCCACACTGCAACAGCCCCGGGGGCAGAGCCTTCTGGCAGAGGGAAGAGGGGAGAAAGGGGGTAGATAGCCAAGCCCTCTTTGGCCCAGCAGCCTCAGGGCAGCAGGGAGAGCAAGGGGCCCCCAGTGCTCCTAGGTCGGCTCTCCCGCTTCCCACACAGGCAGTGCTGCCGGGGCTGCCAGGGAACTGCCTGAGAGACTGCGGCTCAGCCGAGCTCTCTGAAGGGGCAGGGGGCAGGAACAGACGTGTGCGTGTGGTTCTGCCTTGGCCTGGGAGTGTGGACCCCCTAGCTGGTCCCCAGGCTCAGGGCCATGGGCCCTGAGAGAGGCCCACCCCAAAGCGCTTTTCTCCCGGCTTTGAGACCAGAGTGCGAGCCTTGCGGGAACACCCGGCCAGAGTGCTTGCAAACGGGGATTTGCACGCAGGCGGGGAGGTCTTCCAGAGGGAGAGGGCAGGTCCTGCTCAGAGGCCCCACAGGCCAGAGGCAGAACCCAGCAATGCCCCTGCTCTTGGCCAGCCTTGCCCAGGCCTTCCTGGCCTCCAGGGTAACTGCCCCATGAAGGAACAGGCTGTGGGGAGTGTGTCCAGACATGCCCTTGCGCCTCCCTCCACGCAGCCCTGCCTGGGCCTTTCCCTGGGCCTAGGCCTCTGCTGAGGCCTACTGGGAGTGGAGGTGCTGGCAGGGGCTGTCTCCACACTGCAACAGCCCCGGGGGCAGAGCCTTCTGGCAGAGGGAAGAGGGGAGAAAGGGGGTAGATAGCCAAGCCCTCTTTGGCCCAGCAGCCTCAGGGCAGCAGGGAGAGCAAGGGGCCCCCAGTGCTCCTAGGTCGGCTCTCCCGCTTCCCACACAGGCAGTGCTGCCGGGGCTGCCAGGGAACTGCCTGAGAGACTGCGGCTCAGCCGAGCTCTCTGAAGGGGCAGGGGGCAGGAACAGACGTGTGCGTGGGGTTCTGCCTTGGCCTGGGAGTGTGGACCCCCTAGCTGGTCCCCAGGCTCAGGGCCATGGGCCCTGAGAGAGGCCCACCCCAAAGCGCTTTTCTCCCGGCTTTGAGACCAGAGTGCGAGCCTTGCGGGAACACCCGGCAAGAGTGCTTGCAAACGGGGATTTGCACGCAGGCGGGGAGGTCTTCCAGAGGGAGAGGGCAGGTCCTGCTCAGAGGCCCCACAGGCCAGAGGCAGAACCCAGCAATGCCCCTGCTCTTGGCCAGCCTTGCCCAGGCCTTCCTGGCCTCCAGGGTAACTGCCCCATGAAGGAACAGGCTGTGGGGAGTGTGTCCAGACATGCCCTTGCGCCTCCCTCCACGCAGCCCTGCCTGGGCCTTTCCCTGGGCCTAGGCCTCTGCTGAGGCCTACTGGGAGTGGAGGTGCTGGCAGGGGCTGTCTCCACACTGCAACAGCCCCGGGGGCAGAGCCTTCTGGCAGAGGGAAGAGGGGAGAAAGGGGGTAGATAGCCAAGCCCTCTTTGGCCCAGCAGCCTCAGGGCAGCAGGGAGAGCAAGGGGCCCCCAGTGCTCCTAGGTCGGCTCTCCCGCTTCCCACACAGGCAGTGCTGCCGGGGCTGCCAGGGAACTGCCTGAGAGACTGCGGCTCAGCCGAGCTCTCTGAAGGGGCAGGGGGCAGGAACAGACGTGTGCGTGTGGTTCTGCCTTGGCCTGGGAGTGTGGACCCCCTAGCTGGTCCCCAGGCTCAGGGCCATGGGCCCTGAGAGAGGCCCACCCCAAAGCGCTTTTCTCCCGGCTTTGAGACCAGAGTGCGAGCCTTGCGGGAACACCCGGCCAGAGTGCTTGCAAACGGGGATTTGCACGCAGGCGGGGAGGTCTTCCAGAGGGAGAGGGCAGGTCCTGCTCAGAGGCCCCACAGGCCAGAGGCAGAACCCAGCAATGCCCCTGCTCTTGGCCAGCCTTGCCCAGGCCTTCCTGGCCTCCAGGGTAACTGCCCCATGAAGGAACAGGCTGTGGGGAGTGTGTCCAGACATGCCCTTGCGCCTCCCTCCACGCAGCCCTGCCTGGGCCTTTCCCTGGGCCTAGGCCTCTGCTGAGGCCTACTGGGAGTGGAGGTGCTGGCAGGGGCTGTCTCCACACTGCAACAGCCCCGGGGGCAGAGCCTTCTGGCAGAGGGAAGAGGGGAGAAAGGGGGTAGATAGCCAAGCCCTCTTTGGCCCAGCAGCCTCAGGGCAGCAGGGAGAGCAAGGGGCCCCCAGTGCTCCTAGGTCGGCTCTCCCGCTTCCCACACAGGCAGTGCTGCCGGGGCTGCCAGGGAACTGCCTGAGAGACTGCGGCTCAGCCGAGCTCTCTGAAGGGGCAGGGGGCAGGAACAGACGTGTGCGTGGGGTTCTGCCTTGGCCTGGGAGTGTGGACCCCCTAGCTGGTCCCCAGGCTCAGGGCCATGGGCCCTGAGAGAGGCCCACCCCAAAGCGCTTTTCTCCCGGCTTTGAGACCAGAGTGCGAGCCTTGCGGGAACACCCGGCAAGAGTGCTTGCAAACGGGGATTTGCACGCAGGCGGGGAGGTCTTCCAGAGGGAGAGGGCAGGTCCTGCTCAGAGGCCCCACAGGCCAGAGGCAGAACCCAGCAATGCCCCTGCTCTTGGCCAGCCTTGCCCAGGCCTTCCTGGCCTCCAGGGTAACTGCCCCATGAAGGAACAGGCTGTGGGGAGTGTGTCCAGACATGCCCTTGCGCCTCCCTCCACGCAGCCCTGCCTGGGCCTTTCCCTGGGCCTAGGCCTCTGCTGAGGCCTACTGGGAGTGGAGGTGCTGGCAGGGGCTGTCTCCACACTGCAACAGCCCCGGGGGCAGAGCCTTCTGGCAGAGGGAAGAGGGGAGAAAGGGGGTAGATAGCCAAGCCCTCTTTGGCCCAGCAGCCTCAGGGCAGCAGGGAGAGCAAGGGGCCCCCAGTGCTCCTAGGTCGGCTCTCCCGCTTCCCACACAGGCAGTGCTGCCGGGGCTGCCAGGGAACTGCCTGAGAGACTGCGGCTCAGCCGAGCTCTCTGAAGGGGCAGGGGGCAGGAACAGACGTGTGCGTGTGGTTCTGCCTTGGCCTGGGAGTGTGGACCCCCTAGCTGGTCCCCAGGCTCAGGGCCATGGGCCCTGAGAGAGGCCCACCCCAAAGCGCTTTTCTCCCGGCTTTGAGACCAGAGTGCGAGCCTTGCGGGAACACCCGGCCAGAGTGCTTGCAAACGGGGATTTGCACGCAGGCGGGGAGGTCTTCCAGAGGGAGAGGGCAGGTCCTGCTCAGAGGCCCCACAGGCCAGAGGCAGAACCCAGCAATGCCCCTGCTCTTGGCCAGCCTTGCCCAGGCCTTCCTGGCCTCCAGGGTAACTGCCCCATGAAGGAACAGGCTGTGGGGAGTGTGTCCAGACATGCCCTTGCGCCTCCCTCCACGCAGCCCTGCCTGGGCCTTTCCCTGGGCCTAGGCCTCTGCTGAGGCCTACTGGGAGTGGAGGTGCTGGCAGGGGCTGTCTCCACACTGCAACAGCCCCGGGGGCAGAGCCTTCTGGCAGAGGGAAGAGGGGAGAAAGGGGGTAGATAGCCAAGCCCTCTTTGGCCCAGCAGCCTCAGGGCAGCAGGGAGAGCAAGGGGCCCCCAGTGCTCCTAGGTCGGCTCTCCCGCTTCCCACACAGGCAGTGCTGCCGGGGCTGCCAGGGAACTGCCTGAGAGACTGCGGCTCAGCCGAGCTCTCTGAAGGGGCAGGGGGCAGGAACAGACGTGTGCGTGTGGTTCTGCCTTGGCCTGGGAGTGTGGACCCCCTAGCTGGTCCCCAGGCTCAGGGCCATGGGCCCTGAGAGAGGCCCACCCCAAAGCGCTTTTCTCCCGGCTTTGAGACCAGAGTGCGAGCCTTGCGGGAACACCCGGCCAGAGTGCTTGCAAACGGGGATTTGCACGCAGGCGGGGAGGTCTTCCAGAGGGAGAGGGCAGGTCCTGCTCAGAGGCCCCACAGGCCAGAGGCAGAACCCAGCAATGCCCCTGCTCTTGGCCAGCCTTGCCCAGGCCTTCCTGGCCTCCAGGGTAACTGCCCCATGAAGGAACAGGCTGTGGGGAGTGTGTCCAGACATGCCCTTGCGCCTCCCTCCACGCAGCCCTGCCTGGGCCTTTCCCTGGGCCTAGGCCTCTGCTGAGGCCTACTGGGAGTGGAGGTGCTGGCAGGGGCTGTCTCCACACTGCAACAGCCCCGGGGGCAGAGCCTTCTGGCAGAGGGAAGAGGGGAGAAAGGGGGTAGATAGCCAAGCCCTCTTTGGCCCAGCAGCCTCAGGGCAGCAGGGAGAGCAAGGGGCCCCCAGTGCACCTAGGTCGGCTCTCCCGCTTCCCACACAGGCAGTGCTGCCGGGGCTGCCAGGGAACTGCCTGAGAGACTGCGGCTTAGCCGAGCTCTCTGAAGGGGCAGGGGGCAGGAACAGACGTGTGCGTGTGGTTCTGCCTTGGCCTGGGAGTGTGGACCCCCTAGCTGGTCCCCAGGCTCAGGGCCATGGGCCCTGAGAGAGGCCCACCCCAAAGCGCTTTTCTCCCGGCTTTGAGACCAGAGTGCGAGCCTTGCGGGAACACCCGGCCAGAGTGCTTGCAAACGGGGATTTGCACGCAGGCGGGGAGGTCTTCCAGAGGGAGAGGGCAGGTCCTGCTCAGAGGCCCCACAGGCCAGAGGCAGAACCCAGCAATGCCCCTGCTCTTGGCCAGCCTTGCCCAGGCCTTCCTGGCCTCCAGGGTAACTGCCCCATGAAGGAACAGGCTGTGGGGAGTGTGTCCAGACATGCCCTTGCGCCTCCCTCCACGCAGCCCTGCCTGGGCCTTTCCCTGGGCCTAGGCCTCTGCTGAGGCCTACTGGGAGTGGAGGTGCTGGCAGGGGCTGTCTCCACACTGCAACAGCCCCGGGGGCAGAGCCTTCTGGCAGAGGGAAGAGGGGAGAAAGGGGGTAGATAGCCAAGCCCTCTTTGGCCCAGCAGCCTCAGGGCAGCAGGGAGAGCAAGGGGCCCCCAGTGCACCTAGGTCGGCTCTCCCGCTTCCCACACAGGCAGTGCTGCCGGGGCTGCCAGGGAACTGCCTGAGAGACTGCGGCTCAGCCGAGCTCTCTGAAGGGGCAGGGGGCAGGAACAGACGTGTGCGTGTGGTTCTGCCTTGGCCTGGGAGTGTGGACCCCCTAGCTGGTCCCCAGGCTCAGGGCCATGGGCCCTGAGAGAGGCCCACCCCAAAGCGCTTTTCTCCCGGCTTTGAGACCAGAGTGCGAGCCTTGCGGGAACACCCGGCCAGAGTGCTTGCAAACGGGGATTTGCACGCAGGCGGGGAGGTCTTCCAGAGGGAGAGGGCAGGTCCTGCTCAGAGGCCCCACAGGCCAGAGGCAGAACCCAGCAATGCCCCTGCTCTTGGCCAGCCTTGCCCAGGCCTTCCTGGCCTCCAGGGTAACTGCCCCATGAAGGAACAGGCTGTGGGGAGTGTGTCCAGACATGCCCTTGCGCCTCCCTCCACGCAGCCCTGCCTGGGCCTTTCCCTGGGCCTAGGCCTCTGCTGAGGCCTACTGGGAGTGGAGGTGCTGGCAGGGGCTGTCTCCACACTGCAACAGCCCCGGGGGCAGAGCCTTCTGGCAGAGGGAAGAGGGGAGAAAGGGGGTAGATAGCCAAGCCCTCTTTGGCCCAGCAGCCTCAGGGCAGCAGGGAGAGCAAGGGGCCCCCAGTGCACCTAGGTCGGCTCTCCCGCTTCCCACACAGGCAGTGCTGCCGGGGCTGCCAGGGAACTGCCTGAGAGACTGCGGCTCAGCCGAGCTCTCTGAAGGGGCAGGGGGCAGGAACAGACGTGTGCGTGTGGTTCTGCCTTGGCCTGGGAGTGTGGACCCCCTAGCTGGTCCCCAGGCTCAGGGCCATGGGCCCTGAGAGAGGCCCACCCCAAAGCGCTTTTCTCCCGGCTTTGAGACCAGAGTGCGAGCCTTGCGGGAACACCCGGCCAGAGTGCTTGCAAACGGGGATTTGCACGCAGGCGGGGAGGTCTTCCAGAGGGAGAGGGCAGGTCCTGCTCAGAGGCCCCACAGGCCAGAGGCAGAACCCAGCAATGCCCCTGCTCTTGGCCAGCCTTGCCCAGGCCTTCCTGGCCTCCAGGGTAACTGCCCCATGAAGGAACAGGCTGTGGGGAGTGTGTCCAGACATGCCCTTGCGCCTCCCTCCACGCAGCCCTGCCTGGGCCTTTCCCTGGGCCTAGGCCTCTGCTGAGGCCTACTGGGAGTGGAGGTGCTGGCAGGGGCTGTCTCCACACTGCAACAGCCCCGGGGGCAGAGCCTTCTGGCAGAGGGAAGAGGGGAGAAAGGGGGTAGATAGCCAAGCCCTCTTTGGCCCAGCAGCCTCAGGGCAGCAGGGAGAGCAAGGGGCCCCCAGTGCTCCTAGGTCGGCTCTCCCGCTTCCCACACAGGCAGTGCTGCCGGGGCTGCCAGGGAACTGCCTGAGAGACTGCGGCTCAGCCGAGCTCTCTGAAGGGGCAGGGGGCAGGAACAGACGTGTGCGTGGGGTTCTGCCTTGGCCTGGGAGTGTGGACCCCCTAGCTGGTCCCCAGGCTCAGGGCCATGGGCCCTGAGAGAGGCCCACCCCAAAGCGCTTTTCTCCCGGCTTTGAGACCAGAGTGCGAGCCTTGCGGGAACACCCGGCAAGAGTGCTTGCAAACGGGGATTTGCACGCAGGCGGGGAGGTCTTCCAGAGGGAGAGGGCAGGTCCTGCTCAGAGGCCCCACAGGCCAGAGGCAGAACCCAGCAATGCCCCTGCTCTTGGCCAGCCTTGCCCAGGCCTTCCTGGCCTCCAGGGTAACTGCCCCATGAAGGAACAGGCTGTGGGGAGTGTGTCCAGACATGCCCTTGCGCCTCCCTCCACGCAGCCCTGCCTGGGCCTTTCCCTGGGCCTAGGCCTCTGCTGAGGCCTACTGGGAGTGGAGGTGCTGGCAGGGGCTGTCTCCACACTGCAACAGCCCCGGGGGCAGAGCCTTCTGGCAGAGGGAAGAGGGGAGAAAGGGGGTAGATAGCCAAGCCCTCTTTGGCCCAGCAGCCTCAGGGCAGCAGGGAGAGCAAGGGGCCCCCAGTGCACCTAGGTCGGCTCTCCCGCTTCCCACACAGGCAGTGCTGCCGGGGCTGCCAGGGAACTGCCTGAGAGACTGCGGCTCAGCCGAGCTCTCTGAAGGGGCAGGGGGCAGGAACAGACGTGTGCGTGTGGTTCTGCCTTGGCCTGGGAGTGTGGACCCCCTAGCTGGTCCCCAGGCTCAGGGCCATGGGCCCTGAGAGAGGCCCACCCCAAAGCGCTTTTCTCCCGGCTTTGAGACCAGAGTGCGAGCCTTGCGGGAACACCCGGCCAGAGTGCTTGCAAACGGGGATTTGCACGCAGGCGGGGAGGTCTTCCAGAGGGAGAGGGCAGGTCCTGCTCAGAGGCCCCACAGGCCAGAGGCAGAACCCAGCAATGCCCCTGCTCTTGGCCAGCCTTGCCCAGGCCTTCCTGGCCTCCAGGGTAACTGCCCCATGAAGGAACAGGCTGTGGGGAGTGTGTCCAGACATGCCCTTGCGCCTCCCTCCACGCAGCCCTGCCTGGGCCTTTCCCTGGGCCTAGGCCTCTGCTGAGGCCTACTGGGAGTGGAGGTGCTGGCAGGGGCTGTCTCCACACTGCAACAGCCCCGGGGGCAGAGCCTTCTGGCAGAGGGAAGAGGGGAGAAAGGGGGTAGGTAGCCAAGCCCTCTTTGGCCCAGCAGCCTCAGGGCAGCAGGGAGAGCAAGGGGCCCCCAGTGCACCTAGGTCGGCTCTCCCGCTTCCCACACAGGCAGTGCTGCCGGGGCTGCCAGGGAACTGCCTGAGAGACTGCGGCTCAGCCGAGCTCTCTGAAGGGGCAGGGGGCAGGAACAGACGTGTGCGTGTGGTTCTGCCTTGGCCTGGGAGTGTGGACCCCCTAGCTGGTCCCCAGGCTCAGGGCCATGGGCCCTGAGAGAGGCCCACCCCAAAGCGCTTTTCTCCCGGCTTTGAGACCAGAGTGCGAGCCTTGCGGGAACACCCGGCCAGAGTGCTTGCAAACGGGGATTTGCACGCAGGCGGGGAGGTCTTCCAGAGGGAGAGGGCAGGTCCTGCTCAGAGGCCCCACAGGCCAGAGGCAGAACCCAGCAATGCCCCTGCTCTTGGCCAGCCTTGCCCAGGCCTTCCTGGCCTCCATGGTAACTGCCCCATGAAGGAACAGGCTGTGGGGAGTGTGTCCAGACATGCCCTTGCGCCTCCCTCCACGCAGCCCTGCCTGGGCCTTTCCCTGGGCCTAGGCCTCTGCTGAGGCCTACTGGGAGTGGAGGTGCTGGCAGGGGCTGTCTCCACACTGCAACAGCCCCGGGGGCAGAGCCTTCTGGCAGAGGGAAGAGGGGAGAAAGGGGGTAGATAGCCAAGCCCTCTTTGGCCCAGCAGCCTCAGGGCAGCAGGGAGAGCAAGGGGCCCCCAGTGCTCCTAGGTCGGCTCTCCCGCTTCCCACACAGGCAGTGCTGCCGGGGCTGCCAGGGAACTGCCTGAGAGACTGCGGCTCAGCCGAGCTCTCTGAAGGGGCAGGGGGCAGGAACAGACGTGTGCGTGGGGTTCTGCCTTGGCCTGGGAGTGTGGACCCCCTAGCTGGTCCCCAGGCTCAGGGCCATGGGCCCTGAGAGAGGCCCACCCCAAAGCGCTTTTCTCCCGGCTTTGAGACCAGAGTGCGAGCCTTGCGGGAACACCCGGCCAGAGTGCTTGCAAACGGGGATTTGCACGCAGGCGGGGAGGTCTTCCAGAGGGAGAGGGCAGGTCCTGCTCAGAGGCCCCACAGGCCAGAGGCAGAACCCAGCAATGCCCCTGCTCTTGGCCAGCCTTGCCCAGGCCTTCCTGGCCTCCAGGGTAACTGCCCCATGAAGGAACAGGCTGTGGGGAGTGTGTCCAGACATGCCCTTGCGCCTCCCTCCACGCAGCCCTGCCTGGGCCTTTCCCTGGGCCTAGGCCTCTGCTGAGGCCTACTGGGAGTGGAGGTGCTGGCAGGGGCTGTCTCCACACTGCAACAGCCCCGGGGGCAGAGCCTTCTGGCAGAGGGAAGAGGGGAGAAAGGGGGTAGATAGCCAAGCCCTCTTTGGCCCAGCAGCCTCAGGGCAGCAGGGAGAGCAAGGGGCCCCCAGTGCTCCTAGGTCGGCTCTCCCGCTTCCCACACAGGCAGTGCTGCCGGGGCTGCCAGGGAACTGCCTGAGAGACTGCGGCTCAGCCGAGCTCTCTGAAGGGGCAGGGGGCAGGAACAGACGTGTGCGTGGGGTTCTGCCTTGGCCTGGGAGTGTGGACCCCCTAGCTGGTCCCCAGGCTCAGGGCCATGGGCCCTGAGAGAGGCCCACCCCAAAGCGCTTTTCTCCCGGCTTTGAGACCAGAGTGCGAGCCTTGCGGGAACACCCGGCCAGAGTGCTTGCAAACGGGGATTTGCACGCAGGCGGGGAGGTCTTCCAGAGGGAGAGGGCAGGTCCTGCTCAGAGGCCCCACAGGCCAGAGGCAGAACCCAGCAATGCCCCTGCTCTTGGCCAGCCTTGCCCAGGCCTTCCTGGCCTCCAGGGTAACTGCCCCATGAAGGAACAGGCTGTGGGGAGTGTGTCCAGACATGCCCTTGCGCCTCCCTCCACGCAGCCCTGCCTGGGCCTTTCCCTGGGCCTAGGCCTCTGCTGAGGCCTACTGGGAGTGGAGGTGCTGGCAGGGGCTGTCTCCACACTGCAACAGCCCCGGGGGCAGAGCCTTCTGGCAGAGGGAAGAGGGGAGAAAGGGGGTAGATAGCCAAGCCCTCTTTGGCCCAGCAGCCTCAGGGCAGCAGGTAGAGCAAGGGGCCCCCAGTGCTCCTAGGTCGGCTCTCCCGCTTCCCACACAGGCAGTGCTGCCGGGGCTGCCAGGGAACTGCCTGAGAGACTGCGGCTCAGCCGAGCTCTCTGAAGGGGCAGGGGGCAGGAACAGACGTGTGCGTGTGGTTCTGCCTTGGCCTGGGAGTGTGGACCCCCTAGCTGGTCCCCAGGCTCAGGGCCATGGGCCCTGAGAGAGGCCCACCCCAAAGCGCTTTTCTCCCGGCTTTGAGACCAGAGTGCGAGCCTTGCGGGAACACCCGGCCAGAGTGCTTGCAAACGGGGATTTGCACGCAGGCGGGGAGGTCTTCCAGAGGGAGAGGGCAGGTCCTGCTCAGAGGCCCCACAGGCCAGAGGCAGAACCCAGCAATGCCCCTGCTCTTGGCCAGCCTTGCCCAGGCCTTCCTGGCCTCCAGGGTAACTGCCCCATGAAGGAACAGGCTGTGGGGAGTGTGTCCAGACATGCCCTTGCGCCTCCCTCCACGCAGCCCTGCCTGGGCCTTTCCCTGGGCCTAGGCCTCTGCTGAGGCCTACTGGGAGTGGAGGTGCTGGCAGGGGCTGTCTCCACACTGCAACAGCCCCGGGGGCAGAGCCTTCTGGCAGAGGGAAGAGGGGAGAAAGGGGGTAGATAGCCAAGCCCTCTTTGGCCCAGCAGCCTCAGGGCAGCAGGGAGAGCAAGGGGCCCCCAGTGCTCCTAGGTCGGCTCTCCCGCTTCCCACACAGGCAGTGCTGCCGGGGCTGCCAGGGAACTGCCTGAGAGACTGCGGCTCAGCCGAGCTCTCTGAAGGGGCAGGGGGCAGGAACAGACGTGTGCGTGTGGTTCTGCCTTGGCCTGGGAGTGTGGACCCCCTAGCTGGTCCCCAGGCTCAGGGCCATGGGCCCTGAGAGAGGCCCACCCCAAAGCGCTTTTCTCCCGGCTTTGAGACCAGAGTGCGAGCCTTGCGGGAACACCCGGCCAGAGTGCTTGCAAACGGGGATTTGCACGCAGGCGGGGAGGTCTTCCAGAGGGAGAGGGCAGGTCCTGCTCAGAGGCCCCACAGGCCAGAGGCAGAACCCAGCAATGCCCCTGCTCTTGGCCAGCCTTGCCCAGGCCTTCCTGGCCTCCAGGGTAACTGCCCCATGAAGGAACAGGCTGTGGGGAGTGTGTCCAGACATGCCCTTGCGCCTCCCTCCACGCAGCCCTGCCTGGGCCTTTCCCTGGGCCTAGGCCTCTGCTGAGGCCTACTGGGAGTGGAGGTGCTGGCAGGGGCTGTCTCCACACTGCAACAGCCCCGGGGGCAGAGCCTTCTGGCAGAGGGAAGAGGGGAGAAAGGGGGTAGATAGCCAAGCCCTCTTTGGCCCAGCAGCCTCAGGGCAGCAGGGAGAGCAAGGGGCCCCCAGTGCTCCTAGGTCGGCTCTCCCGCTTCCCACACAGGCAGTGCTGCCGGGGCTGCCAGGGAACTGCCTGAGAGACTGCGGCTCAGCCGAGCTCTCTGAAGGGGCAGGGGGCAGGAACAGACGTGTGCGTGGGGTTCTGCCTTGGCCTGGGAGTGTGGACCCCCTAGCTGGTCCCCAGGCTCAGGGCCATGGGCCCTGAGAGAGGCCCACCCCAAAGCGCTTTTCTCCCGGCTTTGAGACCAGAGTGCGAGCCTTGCGGGAACACCCGGCCAGAGTGCTTGCAAACGGGGATTTGCACGCAGGCGGGGAGGTCTTCCAGAGGGAGAGGGCAGGTCCTGCTCAGAGGCCCACAGGCCAGAGGCAGAACCCAGCAATGCCCCTGCTCTTGGCCAGCCTTGCCCAGGCCTTCCTGGCCTCCAGGGTAACTGCCCCATGAAGGAACAGGCTGTGGGGAGTGTGTCCAGACATGCCCTTGCGCCTCCCTCCACGCAGCCCTGCCTGGGCCTTTCCCTGGGCCTAGGCCTCTGCTGAGGCCTACTGGGAGTGGAGGTGCTGGCAGGGGCTGTCTCCACACTGCAACAGCCCCGGGGGCAGAGCCTTCTGGCAGAGGGAAGAGGGGAGAAAGGGGGTAGATAGCCAAGCCCTCTTTGGCCCAGCAGCCTCAGGGCAGCAGGGAGAGCAAGGGGCCCCCAGTGCTCCTAGGTCGGCTCTCCCGCTTCCCACACAGGCAGTGCTGCCGGGGCTGCCAGGGAACTGCCTGAGAGACTGCGGCTCAGCCGAGCTCTCTGAAGGGGCAGGGGGCAGGAACAGACGTGTGCGTGTGGTTCTGCCTTGGCCTGGGAGTGTGGACCCCCTAGCTGGTCCCCAGGCTCAGGGCCATGGGCCCTGAGAGAGGCCCACCCCAAAGCGCTTTTCTCCCGGCTTTGAGACCAGAGTGCGAGCCTTGCGGGAACACCCGGCCAGAGTGCTTGCAAACGGGGATTTGCACGCAGGCGGGGAGGTCTTCCAGAGGGAGAGGGCAGGTCCTGCTCAGAGGCCCCACAGGCCAGAGGCAGAACCCAGCAATGCCCCTGCTCTTGGCCAGCCTTGCCCAGGCCTTCCTGGCCTCCAGGGTAACTGCCCCATGAAGGAACAGGCTGTGGGGAGTGTGTCCAGACATGCCCTTGCGCCTCCCTCCACGCAGCCCTGCCTGGGCCTTTCCCTGGGCCTAGGCCTCTGCTGAGGCCTACTGGGAGTGGAGGTGCTGGCAGGGGCTGTCTCCACACTGCAACAGCCCCGGGGGCAGAGCCTTCTGGCAGAGGGAAGAGGGGAGAAAGGGGGTAGATAGCCAAGCCCTCTTTGGCCCAGCAGCCTCAGGGCAGCAGGGAGAGCAAGGGGCCCCCAGTGCTCCTAGGTCGGCTCTCCCGCTTCCCACACAGGCAGTGCTGCCGGGGCTGCCAGGGAACTGCCTGAGAGACTGCGGCTCAGCCGAGCTCTCTGAAGGGGCAGGGGGCAGGAACAGACGTGTGCGTGGGGTTCTGCCTTGGCCTGGGAGTGTGGACCCCCTAGCTGGTCCCCAGGCTCAGGGCCATGGGCCCTGAGAGAGGCCCACCCCAAAGCGCTTTTCTCCCGGCTTTGAGACCAGAGTGCGAGCCTTGCGGGAACACCCGGCCAGAGTGCTTGCAAACGGGGATTTGCACGCAGGCGGGGAGGTCTTCCAGAGGGAGAGGGCAGGTCCTGCTCAGAGGCCCCACAGGCCAGAGGCAGAACCCAGCAATGCCCCTGCTCTTGGCCAGCCTTGCCCAGGCCTTCCTGGCCTCCAGGGTAACTGCCCCATGAAGGAACAGGCTGTGGGGAGTGTGTCCAGACATGCCCTTGCGCCTCCCTCCACGCAGCCCTGCCTGGGCCTTTCCCTGGGCCTAGGCCTCTGCTGAGGCCTACTGGGAGTGGAGGTGCTGGCAGGGGCTGTCTCCACACTGCAACAGCCCCGGGGGCAGAGCCTTCTGGCAGAGGGAAGAGGGGAGAAAGGGGGTAGATAGCCAAGCCCTCTTTGGCCCAGCAGCCTCAGGGCAGCAGGGAGAGCAAGGGGCCCCCAGTGCTCCTAGGTCGGCTCTCCCGCTTCCCACACAGGCAGTGCTGCCGGGGCTGCCAGGGAACTGCCTGAGAGACTGCGGCTCAGCCGAGCTCTCTGAAGGGGCAGGGGGCAGGAACAGACGTGTGCGTGGGGTTCTGCCTTGGCCTGGGAGTGTGGACCCCCTAGCTGGTCCCCAGGCTCAGGGCCATGGGCCCTGAGAGAGGCCCACCCCAAAGCGCTTTTCTCCCGGCTTTGAGACCAGAGTGCGAGCCTTGCGGGAACACCCGGCAAGAGTGCTTGCAAACGGGGATTTGCACGCAGGCGGGGAGGTCTTCCAGAGGGAGAGGGCAGGTCCTGCTCAGAGGCCCCACAGGCCAGAGGCAGAACCCAGCAATGCCCCTGCTCTTGGCCAGCCTTGCCCAGGCCTTCCTGGCCTCCAGGGTAACTGCCCCATGAAGGAACAGGCTGTGGGGAGTGTGTCCAGACATGCCCTTGCGCCTCCCTCCACGCAGCCCTGCCTGGGCCTTTCCCTGGGCCTAGGCCTCTGCTGAGGCCTACTGGGAGTGGAGGTGCTGGCAGGGGCTGTCTCCACACTGCAACAGCCCCGGGGGCAGAGCCTTCTGGCAGAGGGAAGAGGGGAGAAAGGGGGTAGATAGCCAAGCCCTCTTTGGCCCAGCAGCCTCAGGGCAGCAGGGAGAGCAAGGGGCCCCCAGTGCTCCTAGGTCGGCTCTCCCGCTTCCCACACAGGCAGTGCTGCCGGGGCTGCCAGGGAACTGCCTGAGAGACTGCGGCTCAGCCGAGCTCTCTGAAGGGGCAGGGGGCAGGAACAGACGTGTGCGTGTGGTTCTGCCTTGGCCTGGGAGTGTGGACCCCCTAGCTGGTCCCCAGGCTCAGGGCCATGGGCCCTGAGAGAGGCCCACCCCAAAGCGCTTTTCTCCCGGCTTTGAGACCAGAGTGCGAGCCTTGCGGGAACACCCGGCCAGAGTGCTTGCAAACGGGGATTTGCACGCAGGCGGGGAGGTCTTCCAGAGGGAGAGGGCAGGTCCTGCTCAGAGGCCCCACAGGCCAGAGGCAGAACCCAGCAATGCCCCTGCTCTTGGCCAGCCTTGCCCAGGCCTTCCTGGCCTCCAGGGTAACTGCCCCATGAAGGAACAGGCTGTGGGGAGTGTGTCCAGACATGCCCTTGCGCCTCCCTCCACGCAGCCCTGCCTGGGCCTTTCCCTGGGCCTAGGCCTCTGCTGAGGCCTACTGGGAGTGGAGGTGCTGGCAGGGGCTGTCTCCACACTGCAACAGCCCCGGGGGCAGAGCCTTCTGGCAGAGGGAAGAGGGGAGAAAGGGGGTAGATAGCCAAGCCCTCTTTGGCCCAGCAGCCTCAGGGCAGCAGGGAGAGCAAGGGGCCCCCAGTGCTCCTAGGTCGGCTCTCCCGCTTCCCACACAGGCAGTGCTGCCGGGGCTGCCAGGGAACTGCCTGAGAGACTGCGGCTCAGCCGAGCTCTCTGAAGGGGCAGGGGGCAGGAACAGACGTGTGCGTGTGGTTCTGCCTTGGCCTGGGAGTGTGGACCCCCTAGCTGGTCCCCAGGCTCAGGGCCATGGGCCCTGAGAGAGGCCCACCCCAAAGCGCTTTTCTCCCGGCTTTGAGACCAGAGTGCGAGCCTTGCGGGAACACCCGGCCAGAGTGCTTGCAAACGGGGATTTGCACGCAGGCGGGGAGGTCTTCCAGAGGGAGAGGGCAGGTCCTGCTCAGAGGCCCCACAGGCCAGAGGCAGAACCCAGCAATGCCCCTGCTCTTGGCCAGCCTTGCCCAGGCCTTCCTGGCCTCCAGGGTAACTGCCCCATGAAGGAACAGGCTGTGGGGAGTGTGTCCAGACATGCCCTTGCGCCTCCCTCCACGCAGCCCTGCCTGGGCCTTTCCCTGGGCCTAGGCCTCTGCTGAGGCCTACTGGGAGTGGAGGTGCTGGCAGGGGCTGTCTCCACACTGCAACAGCCCCGGGGGCAGAGCCTTCTGGCAGAGGGAAGAGGGGAGAAAGGGGGTAGATAGCCAAGCCCTCTTTGGCCCAGCAGCCTCAGGGCAGCAGGGAGAGCAAGGGGCCCCCAGTGCACCTAGGTCGGCTCTCCCGCTTCCCACACAGGCAGTGCTGCCGGGGCTGCCAGGGAACTGCCTGAGAGACTGCGGCTTAGCCGAGCTCTCTGAAGGGGCAGGGGGCAGGAACAGACGTGTGCGTGTGGTTCTGCCTTGGCCTGGGAGTGTGGACCCCCTAGCTGGTCCCCAGGCTCAGGGCCATGGGCCCTGAGAGAGGCCCACCCCAAAGCGCTTTTCTCCCGGCTTTGAGACCAGAGTGCGAGCCTTGC